>OMOT01080041.1:0-13204 GCA_900312575.1 Acanthochaenus luetkenii
CTCTCTCTCTCTTTCTCTCTCTCTCTCTCTCTCTCTTTCTCTCTCTCTCTCTCTCTCTCTCTCTCTCTCTCTCTCTCTCTCTCTCTCTCTCTCTTTATTGGCATGGGAAACAGACGTTTACATTGCCAAAGCAAGTGTGGGGCAAAACAACAAAACTGTACATAAACAGAATAACTGTGGCTGTGCTGTCAGAAATATACAGATAAGTAAAAAATAACTTAAAATAAAATAGAAAAATGTAAAAGACGCAGTTGAAAAATAATAATTTACAAATACAATTTAGCGAGGACTATACAGTATAAACACTGCAAACACACAGTAAGTATGTGTACAGAGATCAGCACAGTGCAAATGGTCAGTGCAGGAATACACCAGTGACTGACAGTCTTCATGGTGGCTGTATTCCATTGGACTCTCCTTTGGTCACAACAGCTCACAAACCTTGCTGCTGTGTTTGCACACCGCTGCACCTCGCCCAGCAGATACGGAAGTTTTTTGTGGTTAACCATGTTTTCAAAGTCTTTTTGGGTGGCTGTAATCCGTGGGTAGTATATGTCCCTGATGTCTTGGTACAGTTCTCTCTCTCTCTCTCTCGTTTCACACACCGGAAGTGAAAGTAACTGTGAACGACGACAACGTTGCTGCGGTCTCCAAAGAAAAGACAACTAACGTTAGAGGTGAGTAGAGATTATATTTGCTGTGTTTAAACAGAGAGCGATAACTTGACCCGTTTTCACTTTGTGAAATATAACTGAAGTATAACTGACAATTATTTTAGTAGAATATTAGTAGAAAGTCCAAAAGTCCACTGGTGTTGAAAGAGAAGAAGAGAGCTAAGTCCAGTCATTTAAAAAGACTTGGATCAGCATTACACGGAGAGCTGGACTTTGATTCTGACGCCCCAGTCTCCGGTGTTATGGTTCAACTGGTTTGCATACAGGTTTATTTTCTCAGATATTTAACAAAACAAACTCCAGTGCAAGTGCATCCATATCAATAAGTAGTAGTTAGTTCACACCTTGTATGGTAACTTGCCAAAGTATATAAGGAGACTACAACTGTCGACCAGTGGCATGGGTTAGGGGAAAATTGTAAGGAAGCCAAGTTAAAGACGCCCTCTATAGGACACAACGGGACATGTCACTGGTCATTATCACAAGCAGCCTGTGGATACACAAAACTAGACTTTAAGATAGACTTCGGCCAGACTAGACTATAGCATATTTCAACTCACAGCTCGGTGTACTTAATGTTGCTTTTTAAAAACAGTAGTATGCGCCACCGTGCCGCCCCACACCACTAGTTATCAGGAGAGGCATCTCACATGACATAATCGGGACTGAAGGTCTGTCTCAATAACAAAACCACTCCGTGATTGGAAGGCTGTTTGATTAAAATTTCATGACACTAGTTTATTTTATGAAAACATTTTGAAACAGTAAAGTATATTCTAACCTATATTTACCTCCTAACGTTAATCCTTCATAACCGCTTGCTTACTTACTAGCAGCTACTTGAGTTCCCAACCAGTGTCATTGGCCTCTGTGGCTGTGACATCATGTTACGGTTACCGTAACTGCGTGTACACACCACAATTCAGGGTGTAATCGTGTACAAGAAAAAACCAAAAACCCCATCCCTACTCTGTATAATTTGAATGTTTTTATTGTATTTTTTCTTTGAAACTTGAAGACCCCAATGCCATCCAGAAGTGAACCTCACATTCAATACTCATGTTTTCCGAGATCAGCTTTTGTTGGCTAAAAAGGCAAAATAACCTATTGCTACACCCTGAATATGACATGTGTAAAAATGTTGATCAAACATTTGCCAGTGGCTAAAATTTAGCTCTAATGAAACAAGGGGTGTACTTGCTTTTTCACACCCTATTTTTCAATTATTAGAATTGTATAATTTCATTTAAAAAAGTATAATTTTGTATTACTTTAGTGTAATAGAAAACATGGTATAGGTGTCAGACAAAACATTTCAGATAATTTCATTTAAAAATAATTGTATAGCCTGACAAATTGTACAAAAACTCAAGGGGGTACAAACTGTATCACAGCACTTCCCTAGTGTAATGTGTGCAAGGTTCAGAGAATGCGATGACCAGAAATCTTAAAATAAAACACGCTTCCATTTTCAACCAACTGTCACAGGAAATGAAGTTATGATATATTTGGTATTGTGTGTGTGTGTGTCATTCTTAAAACGTGGGATATAACATTTGAGATTTGGGTCAATGCAATCGAAAAATAACCATAGGCCTACTTGGACTAATAAATGAACGGCCTCTACACAAAGTAACTTCAACACATCCTGTCACTCTGTCTGTAGACTATGAAAAAAAGAAATACAGGCGTGTAAGTTGTTGCTAAGAAGGTCGGCCCACAAAACTCTCATTCACGTAGGTTCAGCTCGTTAAATTCAATATGGGCTTTTGCCTTTTGGTAGATAAATTAAGGAATCAGAGCACACCATTTTTTAATTTAGTCTTAGTCTTTCGACGAAAATATCCATGAAATGTAATCAGATTTTAGTCAAGTCATAATCAATTAATTGTTGTCAATGATCACTGACTACAATAGCTTATACATTTAGTCGACGGAAATGTTCTAATTTGTCAAACTGAATGATTAATAACAGTACCCTATACACCTATAGTGTAGCAGTGTAGTTAAGATTTCCCTTTCTATCAAAACCATTTTGAGCACTACACTAACATGAAGGTGATCTTGTAAAATTATTAAGTAAATTCTTGAGAACAATTCAGCCGGAATATATTTTGGGGCACACCTCCAGTAGCCACGTCACCGTGTCGTCATCCAGAACCGAGAAACCATGCGTCCCATTGTGTGCCCGATAGATCGGGCAGTCCAGGATGACATGGTCTGCGGTTTATTCCTCTGCGCCACACTCGCAGGCCACACAAGAAGCCAAGCCCCATCTGTGCATCGATGAGCGGAAACGCCCAACGCCAGTCCGGAGGCGGTTAAGCCTCACCCACGCCAGTCTAGGCAGGTCCACCCCAATAGGGGGAAAACCGACATCTGGGATGAAGTCACGGAGTCAAATCAATCAATCATGTTTATTTATATAGCCCTTTTATGCATGTCTCAAAGGGCTTTACATTGCATCATATATGTACATACTACATCATCATATACTACAATACATCATGTCATATACCATACTGCACACAAACACATCTATGGGCAATTTAGAGTCTTCAGTTCCCCTAATCTGCATGTCTTTGGACTGTGGGAGAAAACCGGAGCACCTGGAGGAAACCCACGTGAACAAGGGGAGAACATGCAAACTCCACACAGAAAGGACCGGGCCAGAGATTTTAACCCACAACCTTCTTGCTATGAGGCAACAGCGCTAACCACTGAGCCACCGTGCCCACGGAGTCTAGAGGTGTTCTCCTCCCACTCCGTGCTCCAGATGTAATCCGCCCACCGCACCGCACTGATGTTAAGATCATTGCTGCAGGAATTCCTGTGCGGCAGGCACAAATGGGTGTCTCAACTTGAGAATGTTGTCCAAAATGTCACTGTAGTTTTTGGTAACTTGTACATTTCATCAAATCGCTCCCTCTCAATAGTGACACAAAACTCGTCTTCTCTAGATGGACTGAACTGTATATCAAGTGTCTTGTGCTGAATCTACAATATCATCCCCATTAGTTTCAACAGCAGACAGATTAGAAATTATGAAGGCGTAAAGCTGTAGGTTTTTACCCGGAGATGACACCGAAAAAATCTGATTGGATAAAAGCCTATTTTATATGAGCCGCAATGAACAGCAGCACACCAGAGTGAGAGAGTAGCAATACAATGATGGGAACTGATGGGAACGAATTATGTAAAATACAATATAGCATATCAAATATATATAATATTAGGAAATCTAATTTTCGGATTCAGACTTTTTTCCCTTCCGATTCTGTCAGGGCCACAATCAACTTGACCACTATTGTGCAGTGCAAGAATCATAGCTACCAGTAATCTATTCTCATAGGTAGTAGTTTTAGTAAACATATAACATTAGTATACATCAAGTTGTTCTATTTGATTAACAAAACCAGAGGAATATTACAGGTTTTCAAGGGTCGCATTTTTTTCAAGCTGGCTACCGTAACGTTACAGTTAAACAAAGCAGTTTTAACTCCAGTTTGACTGTCTGTTACATTACTAGCTCACTAGAAATGTTAGCTAGCTACCTAGCTTGCTAGCAATATTGTCGAGAGCTCTTTGGCGCTAACGTTAGCTAGCTAGCTAATTTTGTTTTCCGGTTCTGATCAAACATTCTTGGTAAAATTAGCTGTGCAGTTCATTTAAAAGCAACGCTAAAACAACTAGCCAGTAGGCTAAAGTTAACTATTAACTGGCATTTTACCTTTTGTTAGAGAAGTGAAGAACGGACAACCAACTAAGTTAGCTAAGCGTTAATGGAAGCTAGCTAGCTAGCCTGCTAGCTAAGGGTTAGCCAACATTAGCTTGAAGTTGACTTTGAACTTTATCCTTACCGTTGCATAGATATCTTGATGTTTCTGCTGAAGATGTGTTTTCAGGTTTGTAGTGTTCTTCCCTGTCAATGTATGCATACATCCCTCGACCTTGCAGCTTGTTATCAAAGTTTTTTCTTCAAAAGTTAAAAAGTCCGTACTTGACACTTTTTTCTTCCCGGAACCAGCAGATTTGTAGCAGCCTGAGACATGTTTTCTTAGCTAGCTAAATATGAATAGAATCTTTAATGATTGGGACGAAACGGGTGTCTCGTGGCTAACGCCATTTTCTAGCTCTGCCAATGATGAGCGTGCATTTGCTATTGCTACTTTGCAATAGTACATGCATACCTGTGATTGGATTATAAACAAGTACCCCCCGTATGTGCTGATCTAGTCTAATATCGTAAGACCGAACGACTAGTTGCTGGGCGCAGCTAAAAACATGCTTTTGTTTACATTTAACAAAACGGATGATAAAAAAGTGGATACCGTTGTGATCGTCTGAGACTCATCATTGTTTCCGTTTAGTCATATGTTTGTCAATAATAACATGAAATAAAATACATTTGTATATCATCATGGTGCAGGGGTTTCATCTAGTTGTCGTCATTGTTGACTAAATTGGAAAAACCTTTGTCAACAAACATTTTCATCATTAATTTCGATGACGAGATTAACACTGTGTACTGTATGGACTGAAAACGTGTATTTTACAGCTCAGTAAAATTGGTGTAGATCAGTAGCTAACGCATAGAGGATAAATAAATTGCTTACTGATCAAATGTTTGTTTTGCCGGTGTAGGATCAAATCCCATCCCACCCATACTAAAACCGGTGATTTATTTTGATCTTAAAAAACATACAGTTGTAGTTTACAATCATGTGTTGACATTGTGAGTAATTCCCCTTGGTGAGAAAATTCACTTTGTAGGTAGGGAACTATTGAAGGAACTGACGAACCGGCGCTCCAAATACTGCATCGGTGTGTAAAGGAAAAATTATATTCCTACCCTCTATAACAATGCAATCATAGTATTTTACAGTATTTACTAACTTTTATTAAGTATACAGCTTTGTTTAACACTGTTACTAAACATACCAAGGGTCTTAAGACATATCTCAATTTAGACCAAGGGTCGTAAGACATAGCCCATGAGTTCAACAGTTAATTTCACTTCCTCTTAGACCACTTTCTGTGTCTGTCTAAAAAGCTTACATTGTGAAAAAAACACACAGACAGGTCAAGATGCCTGTCAGCAGTTTGACAGGTCAATAGGACACCCTTGATTGAGCAACCCCTCTGATTGAGCAACCCCTCTGATAACCTTCCCACAACAGAGGGGCACTCATTGTCAGCGGAACTGTCTATGCTCTGTACTGACTTGAGTCTTCTGTGCGCACAGAATAAACTTATGCTTTTGCATTTTGACAAACAATTGCATTTGTCTTTGAATCTTCATTATTTCAAAACAGACTCTCACCTGTTGTCCTGTTCTAAATGTTACACAGAGAATTTCCGTAACAGGTGAGTAAAACAATCAAACACGCACTCGTAACCAGTTAACACGTAAACCAGCTGAACCATAACAAGTGCATCATATTTCTTTGGAGACGACGAGAATGAAAAGAATCAGCCTTAAGGATTGTGCTGCGTGATGATTTCTCCCTAAAAGATTTTGCGCGTAAGGAACCATTCTCATCTTTAGAGATAGTAAGAGAAAGTCAAGTCTGTGCTGGGAATACTAAATTGGCAATGTAATGTTCTCATTTTTGAAATGTTAATATTTATGAAAGTCCATTAATTGAGTTTCATCACCACTGAATATCACCAATGTTCCGACCATAGAAAGTAATACAGTGATAAAAGGATTAGTACGAGGATTTAAAACAGATACAAACCGTCACAGGAGAAAAACATGAGCCCATTGGAACACCAATCTTTTGGTTGTAAATCTAGTTCCTAAAGATAAAGACATTATTGTGAATGATCCAGTCAGTTAGAGACAGCAGACACTCTGTGTTCCAAAGCAGACACACCCTCATGATCAGCAATATTAGTATATAGCAGTGGCGAGCGGTGACCTCTGGAGCTGGGCATGCTATTGTTTATCTACAAATATATTTGTAAGACTTGGCAACTTTTAGTAGATTGTCAGTCTGAGGCTGCAGACACCAGTCCACCCCTCCTCCCTCTACCACCGCCGGTCCCAGCCAAGCCCAAAGTCCCTTGCTAGCAGTTACAGGAAGGATGACGGAGGATAATAATCCAAAAGAACCGATAAGAGTATCGATAAAGTACCGAACCGATAATCAGTATTGATAAGAGTAGTAGTATCGATAAAATCCTAACGATACCCATCCCTATTTGTCATAGAAACTATCGGATGTTTTCTGCATTGGTAAATCAATAGTGTCTAACGCGGTACAGAACGTAACGTATCGCTCATATTTGAGTGTCGCTGAGCTAACGGGGCAAGGGAAGCGCCAATCAGCTCACTTGTGGCAGTGATGCGCATGAGTGTTTCCAAGATAAGCTGGTTCACAGACAGCTTGTCTGTGAACTTCATGCGCCAAATAAGCTGAAAGCCTGGCAGCTTCTCTACGGAGCCCCACAAGGCTCACAGCGAGAATGTATTTACTGTGTTCCCACCGCATCACACTATTGCAGTTTGAAAATGACTAATTGGACAGTAAGACACAAACATTTAAATGACACGTTTTAATGTAAATAATACTTATAATAAAATAAGACATTGAAAATCTAAATGTAAAGGAAATTGTAATATGTAAATGCTCTCGTCATTTTCAAATGCCTTGGGCATGCGCCGCATTTATAGCTTATTATGACCGCTCGCCACTGGTATATAGACTCTCCACATCCATGGGAACCAGGAAGTGTGAATGGAGATTATTGAGGCCAGGGATTTTGTTCCAACACATCAGTTGTGTTCTCAATATAGGAAGGGAGTTTTTGAAGTTATGGTTGAATTGTGACCAGGTGGGTTGTCCCTTGGTGTGTATTTTAAGAAGTAAGTAGAAAGCGGCGATAGTGGGGTGTTCAACTTGTAAGAAGCTACTCATTGTCATTAATCCAGCCAGTGTCTCTAGACATGCTCATAAAGGCTTTTTAATTTGGTGGAAACTCCTTAGCCTTCCTCTTTTTCACTTTAAGAGTACCTTGAACACCAGTGGAGTCCCTTCTTAGTCTTCTTTTTTCATGAGCACTGTTTGTTTCACCACATTTACCACTTTTCTTTTTGCCATTGCTCCAATAATCATTTTAAAGCTATTATTCAAGAATTATGTATTACAATGTTGTTATTTCACACTTTCACTTTTGTTCTCGTGTCTAGAGATGTCTGCTGCCTGCAGTCTCCTATCTGAAGACCAGTTTTTGTGTCCCATCTGTCTAGATGTGTTCACTAATCCAGTCACCATACCATGTGGACACAACTTCTGCAAAAACTGTATCACACAGCACTGGGATATTAGTGCCCAGTGCCAGTGTCCCATGTGTAATAAGATTTTCAACACAACACCTGAGCTGCATGTCAATACTTTCATATCTGAGATGGCTGCTGAGTTCAGGAAGTCAGCTAAAATGAAAGCCAGCAGCTGCCCAGACCAACGATGTGCCAAACCAGGAGAAGTTCCCTGTGACGTCTGCACTGGGACCAAACTTAAAGCCCTAAAGTCCTGCATGGTGTGTCTGACCTCCTACTGTGAGACTCACCTGGAGCCTCATCAGAGAACCACAGGCCTGAAAAGACACAAGCTGATCGATCCTGTGGAGAACCTGGAAGGCAGGATGTGTAAGAAGCATGACAGACTGCTGGAGCTGTTCTGCAAGACTGACCAGATGTGTGTATGTCAGTTCTGCACTGAGTCAGACCACAAGTTACATCACTTTGTCCCTCTGAAAGTAGGATATGAAGAAAAGAAGGCTGAAATTCATCAGATGATCCAGGAGAGACAACTGAAGATTCAGGAGATCAAACACTCAGTAGAGCTCAGCAAGGAAGATGCAGACAGAGAGATAGCAAACAGTGTGCGGGTCTTCACTGCTCTGATGCAATCTGTTGAGAGAGGCCAAGCTGAGCTCATTGAGATGATTGAAGAGAAGCAGGAAACAACAGAGAAACAGGCTGAAGGCTTCATCAAAGAGTTGGATCAGGAAATCTCTGAGCTGATGAAGAGAACCACTGAGGTGGAGCAGCTCTCACACACTGAAGACCACCTCCGCTTCCTCCAAAGCTTCCCTTCCCTGAACACTCCTCCACACACCAAGGACTGGACAGAGGTCAGTTTCCATCAGTCATCATATGAGGAGACTGTGAGGATATTTGTGGCTCAACTGCCGGAAACACTCAGGAAAGAGATGGAGAAGCTGTGTGCTGATGTTGAGCTGAAAAGGGTCCAGCAGTATGCAGTAGATGTGACTCTCGATCCTGATACAGCACATCCCTATCTCATCCTGTCTGATGATGGGAAACAAGTAAATCATGGTGATGTAAAGAAGAATCTCCCAGACAACCCAGAGAGATTTTCTCCTTGTATCTGTGTCTTAGGAAAGCAGAGCTTCTCCTCAGGAAGATTTTACTACGAGGTTCAGGTTAAAGGGAAGACTGACTGGGTTTTAGGAGTGGCCAGAGGGTCAATCAACAGGAAGGGAGAAATCAGATTGCGGCCTGATAATGGCTACTGGACTATAAAGTTGAGGAATGAAAATGAGTACAAAGCTCTTGTTGGCCCTGCTGTCCTTCTCTCTCTGAAGACGAAGCCTCAGAAGGTGGGGGTGTTTGTGGATTATAAGGAGGGTCTGGTCTCCTTTTATGATGTAGATGCTGCAGCCCTTATCTACTCCTATACTGGCTACACCTTCACTGAGAAACTCTACCCATACTTCAGTCCCAATAATAATCATGGTGGTAAAAACTCTGCCCCTCTGATCATCTCTCCAGTCAACCCAGAGAGATTTTCTTATTGTCCCAGTGTCCAAGGAACATTTGACCTAACCAATCACTATGGGGTGGATGGTTATGACCAACCAAATTTGGCCATAGAGGGTAGGATTAGAGAACAATATTCTCCATGCACTGATTGTCTCAGATTTCTAGCTTGCCGTCAAGGCCCAAAAGAAACCTTTGATTCCTATTACAATAGGTTGAGAGAAGTCTTTGAACAACATAGTGGCATTCCTGCTGGAAATGCACAGGAAGATGACATCCTAAAAAGCGTAATTATGTCTGGCCTGAATGCAAAGTGCAAAGGCCATGTCTCCAGTACTTGCATAGGCTGGGAAGCTGGTAACCTGGACAATCTCCTGGCTCACTGCAAGCATGCTGACCGCCAAATTCAAGACAAAACCATGAAGAGACAAAAGCTAAAAGAGAAGTCCAATCAGAGCCTGATGTCTACACAGCTCATGTTCTATCATCAACAACAACAGCAGCAGCCACAGCAATGGACACAGAACAGAGGTCGGTGGAGAGAGAGAGGTCAAGCTGTAACCAGAGGAAGAAGCAGAGGAGGATGGGGCGGACCAGGAGAACCTAAACCAGACCTTTGTTTCCAGTGTGGTCTATCCGGACACTGGTATCGCGAATGCCCGCAAAAACAACCTGGTGAACCTAACCGGAACAGGCGCAAGGGAATGGTATCTCCAAAATGCTTCACAACAGGCGCAGGAACCCAACATAATGGTAAACCAGCCGTTTCCACAAAATTCATCCCCCAGGCCTGACAGCCTGGAGAAGAACAAGTTTTCCAACTTCCTTCGCTGACCTTGCCCTCTGATTGTCCAAAAATAGAAATGAACATACAGGGTGAGTCTGTGACTTTTCTGGTTGTTACTGGTGCTAAATATTCTGTTGTAATTTGTCAATTTTTAAAAGCACCTCCACACCTCTCAAAACACATTATAAAAACTATAGGCGCATCAGGTGTACCAATAATAGAAACTTCCTGGAAACTGAACCTAATTGTAAAACCTTGTTTAATAATTTCCAGTATTCTAGTTGTTGCCTAGTACATTTGATGGGTAGAGATCTATTATGCAAAATTTGTATAAAAGTTGAACGTAAGCCCAGTGGGCTAGAGGTGTCACTAGCAGCTAATGATCTGCAATGTTTGTCCATGCTTCCTCCCTCATACTATTATGCCTGGCAATTGACTGATAGGTCACAGGCGAAGGAGTTGAGGAAGAAAGCATGGTCACTCTGGACCAAAACTGGCCCAATCAAACAATCAAAGAAGTTTCATCTTTTGAACCCATTTAGTGGGTTATAGGGAATTGATTGGCGCATATTAATCACATGGAAAATGTCTACTCTGTTCAAATTCTAAAAGTGTATGGGTTTAGTTTTAAGACACGCATTAGTGGTTAATGATGTTTTAATCTGCTGTTTTTGTCTGATTCCAAGTGGTTTTCCTAGTGTGAGTAAAAATAAAATCCACTAAAACCAGACGTTCTTGGGTTGGATGGCCACTTTGAATGGAGATAAAAAAGTTGGTGTGTGTTGGTGTTTTAGATTCCTTAAGCTTAAGGAAGGGAATTCCTTGTCTTTTGAAGGAGTTTGCCTGAGATAGAGAATTCTTTGTTGAATAAGAGGGAGAGCTGGTCTCTCGCCGCCAGGATCCTATTGGGAGGTATAATTCCCCAATACAAGATAAAAGCGCTATAACAGGGAGAGATTATCTCTTGCCTGAGGATCCTTTTTGGGAGTAAACATGCTCAAAATAAAAGCGCTATAGTGAACCGGTTCACTGCCATTGTACAAGGGCGGGGTTGAAGTCCTTGATAAAAATGCTGATCTTTATCTTGTTTGATTTCTGAAAAAAATATCTCTCTCTCTAACCAGACTGAGCGCTGTGTGTGTTTTGGGTGTGTTCTGTGTGAGGGTGAAGACAGACCCGCTAGCTGTGTGTGTGTGTGTGTGTGTTTGAAACACAGACAGCTTTCTCTGGTAATGGAATTGTGGTCACAGAGGATTTTGTTGTTTTGCATGTTGATCTAAATGAGATGCAGAAGAAGGTGTTTTGGAAGACTGACATGCCTCATGTTGTTTTAGCTAGATCATTATCACTCAGACCATGATGTAGGAATGGCATTACGACAACGGTTCAATTGGCAGATCTATTTCTTGTTATGGTCCATAATTTTGTGATGGATATCTGAGTCTAAAAAATACCCACCCAGCATTGAGGGGGTTCCTAAAAAGTTGTGGACAGCTCATAATTATGATGTGGGTCTGATTAAGGATGCCACTCCACTAGTTGTGGTTCCCAAATTGGATTACAGGCCCAACAAACAAAGGCATGACTCCCATCATTGAGCAACTCTTCAAGGATGGAATTATTGTTCTAGCTCCAACATCTCCATGTAATACTCCACTTCTTCCGGTAAAAAAGCTGATGGAAAATCCTAGCGACCTGTCCATGATCTGCGCGCTGTGTTTGCTCGAGCACTGGTTGTATCCAACCCAGCCATGATTTTGTCTTCTGTGCCTGGCAATGCAATTTGGTTCTCTTTAATACATTTGGCTAATGCCTTTAGCATTCCAGTTGATCCGGACTCACAATATTGGTTTGCTTTCACCTTTAAAGTTATAAAATACACTTGGACCAGAGCTCCTCAAGGATTTATGAAATCGCTGACTATTTATTCAGCTGCGTTGCAGGAAAATTTGGCCAAAGGGAGTACTCTGATTCAGTATGTGGATGATTTGCTTGTGTGTTCCACATCTAAAGAAATTTGTATCGCGGATACGAACGCCCTGGTGTAATATTTGGCTTTGAAGGCATAAAGCATCACTAGAAAAACTCCAGCTGGTGAAACGACAAGTGCACTACCTAGGACATGAGAAGTGAACAATTAGCAAAAACAGAATTCAAGCAGTACTATCAATTCCTAAACTGGTGACAAAACGACAGATGTTGTCTTATCTAGGATGCACAGGCTACAGTAGACAGTGGATCTGTGACTATATTAAGATGATATGGCGCATGACTTAATGACTTGGACTCAGGGTCCGAAATTAACACCCGCCAAGCGCCAAATGCGGGTCGATTTTTCATTTGGCGTGTACATTTCAGAAGCTACCCGACATTTGGCGGGTGGCTTGTGGCCAAACCAATTGAATGTTTCAATACTAACGTTGTGTGTTAATTGTGAATGAATACAGCCCTTTATATACGTTCACAACTGAATTCTAATCTTCAGACGCAAGTCGGTGCGGCAAAAGTAGACCAGGCGCGTATATTTAGCGGAGTGGAGCGGAGCCACCTCGGTTCTTATTTTTCTGCACTGCATTACCTCCTCCAGATCTGGTTAGTGTGGTAACATCTAGCTTCATCTATCTTCCGGTTAGTTCCTGGATATCAGGAGTCAAAACACGTCTCTCTCTCGGCAGGACATTTATTACTTCCGTGACAGTAGTGCAAAGAACACCAATAGTATAAGGAAAGTGTAAAGCACGGTACATTTCACTGGACTGTCTGGCTTCATTACTGACCGCTAAACACTGACTTTCTCTGCATGTAGGAAAAACACGGGAAACCATAGCTGCTCTCTCACTACCCAGAATGCAACACTCCTAAAGCAATACGCCCAATTTCCAGCACTGCTTCACTGTCCTATACTCTTATTATCAATACAATTATTTTTCACTTACAAACTGCTGTGACCAC
>OMOT01080043.1:0-10344 GCA_900312575.1 Acanthochaenus luetkenii
TAAGATACTGTCCATTCCATTGTTTGTCCTGGCACCTATTGCACGCTCAGCCGTCCTGGTGGGGGATTCCTAAGGGGTCTACGGCTGGTGGTGCCTAGTAGTTTAGGCCTTGTAGAATAGGTAAAAATGTATATTGTGTGTCTTATGCTCTGTTCTGTTTCCCTGTTTGTCTTACATTATTCTGTAATTCCTCTGATTGTTGTTCAGTTAGATCTGTAAAGTCCTTTGAGGCATGCCTGTAATAAAGGGCTATATAAATAAATGAAATTGAACCGTTATTTCAGGAGAGGCTGGTTAGAGTGGCTATAGACAAAGTACACACTGTAGTGCAATGGTGAGTTTGAAACCATAATTATTGTTACTTCATTGGCTGTGTTTGTCTAGTTGATGCGTTGGGTAATGCTTGGTAGCCAGCTAGCACGTCCTAATGCTAATGTATGTTGCTGGTATGGACAGCACATGACTTCCGCATGTCACTGTCCCAATATAAAGGGCCGCCCTAAAGATGTTTGACTGGTTCTGCAATGCCTTTTTGTTTTTGTAAGTCTCCAATTGTTTCCACTTAGTTTAAACAACAAAACCTGGTTGAACGTCCTCAGTCTCTAGTTGAGCAAAGCGTTTAGAGACCGACTTGTGAGTCTAACATTGGGAGGTGAACTAGTACTCACCAGCCTGTGCTGCTGCAGGGTTGATGAGGAGTGGGGTCTGGACCAGGCGGACAGGCCCACCCAGGGCAGTTCGGGCCCCGGGGCCCATCACCAGGGCTCCAGTCTGGTCATAGTACGCTGCATTGGCCAATACCTGATAACCTGTGGAGATGGCAATCTGATTATTACAGGTAAGATCTTTAAAAAACCCACGACAAGGCGTTTTTTGGTGTCAAGAACTTTGTGTCCGCACACAAAAAAGAACAGCAACTTCAATGTGTGATAATTATGAGAAACTTCAATGTGTGAGAAACTGGATGATGACTAAGTCTATTATGACTGGCTACAGATCAGATAAAACATGCCATCACTGAGTCTTGGCCAATCTTTTCAAATGCTGTTCCATGCAAAGTAGGAATCCTAATTAGAGAACATCAGTTGGTGAGGATAAATGTGTGCAACTGTTGGGCTCTTGTGCTATAGGGAACAGGGTTGCATGTAGGGATGCCCCCCGAAACTCGGTTCTAAATTAGTAAAAACCGGAGTATCGATAAGATCCGACGTTAGCGGTTCTACTATCGGTAGGTACTCAAAATATTTATAATTATGGAGTGAGATCTATATTGTGGCAAATGTGTTTTTAGAAGAATTAAACGTCCCGAACATAGTTTGCCGCTTTCTCTTTCTCTCTTTCTGCGCGAGGGGCGGGGCTGTGCTCCGCTCTTACACACACTCGCTCACACACACACGGTACAGTCATAGGCGGAAATCCCGGGGGGACACGACCCCCCCCCCCCTACATTCACACGAGCTGAAGCGTGCCGCTCTATGGGAACCTTCTATATCGATACTAGCTATATGCACAAAAAACATATTTTCAGAGGGGTGGAATGTTTCACAAAATGGTAACATTGATTTAGGGTAAAGCATCCCTTTAATATATGGTTGTTTGTCTTCTTTTGGTAATTTCTCTTCTAAAACACTGCTTTGTGTTGGTCATATGAAATAAAAACTACATTAATATAACTGCTTTGGGGTCAATTCTTAATGTAAACATTAATATGTTTAATAATGCACCAGGTACAATTGGTGCTGTAACTAAAATATCCCCAACCTAATCAATTCAGTATCAGAACTTGTGAATCTGATCTATTCTGGAAAACAGTGGAGACCCAGACATACTATAATGACGAAAACCTGTTAAAGAGGTGACTTGCTTGTGAGGGTGTGCTGTTATACTGCTCCAAACTTTAAATGTTAATCAACAAATAGTTTTCAATATTCTCTGGTGTGGTGTTGTGAAACTACTTGGTACTAGTATCTTTGGGTAAATACTGGTATGGTGTTGGGAGTTGTCTACTGACCTGTCATTCCAGCGTAGGCCAAGGCAGGGTTTGCAGCAGCTGCTGCGGCTAGAGACTCCTGCTGGCTCTGTTGGCCCTGCCCAGGTGTAAGAGGACGCTGGTTGGTTCCTGTTCGCATCACCTGGGGGGAGAAGGCAAGGATATTATAATACCCACAGGCTGCCACAACACAGCAATACAAGTTGAATACGTTTGCAGGGCAAAAATGACAGCAATTACATTTTCAAAAATCCAGTTTAAGATATCTTCAGTTAAAGCTGGGGTAGGCAACTTTGGAAAAATTTGCAAGAATTTGAAAGCATACAACAACTAAATCCACTCCTCCCTCTCTGCTCCCTCCCTCCAAACGAGGCTCAGGCGCATGTGCATGCCTGTCAACTAAGAGGGGCAAACTTAATCAATTCAAAATATTTTACACGAAACAGCTCTGCTTGCTCAATCTAGTTGTGATTAAAACATTCGCCAGCAAAAATACTTTTTATCAGCATACATTAGCCATTGTGATTACACACACACACATTGTGATACAAACGTTGGTCGACCAAGTTCACTCTACACTTGAGGGAGAGCGGAGTCTTGAGCAAACTTGATAAATTCCAAACCTTTTATGCTAAACACAGCTCTGCTAGCTCAGTCTAGTGGTTATTGAAATATTCGCCTGCTAAAAAAATTCTATATTTTTCTTTTTTTAATCAGAATCAGAAATGTTTTATTCGCCAAGTAGTTTTCACGTACAAGGAATTTGCTGTGGTTGTTGGTGCATACAGACAACATAAGAACAATATTAATAAGCACTCAAAAAAAGTAAGTAGTTCACTTTAATCACAGATTAGCTACCACAGTTCAGGGCTCGAAATTGCGACAGTTTTGGTCACACATGCTCCCGAAATTGAATCTGTGTGACCTCAAAATATAATTGTACAAAATAATATATAAGTGCAGATAATAGTTCTGGTGCTCCTAACTTTTTGAGTTGGGAGCACCAGTGCTACCAAGTAAAAAGGTTAATTTCGAGCCCTGCAGTTGCAAAGCCATAGCTACCTAATACTGGTTGACTGACTGACCTGAATGTGGCTACTTCCTGATGAACACATCTTCTACAATGAGGAAACAAGTTTATTCCAGTCCCACTATTCAATTTGGATTATGGCTGTTTCACGTCATCTCTTCTGTGGATACATTCGTTTTCTCTGCAGTTTGCAGGGTGGTCAGGACTACCCCTGAGCTATGTGCGCATGTGATTCAGGCACCCTGAGATTTAGGAGTGGCTGATTACAGGGCAGTCAGAGCCCAGATTTGATTCTCAAGAGCTTTAAATTATGATTAATTAATAAATGAATGGAAAAATAATAATTTATTGATAGCTGTTGGGATGTAAAGAGAATTTCACCAAATATAAACACGTTTCCCAAAAAATAACCCCAGCTTTAACATATCACACATGGAAGTGGTTGTTGTAATCTTCCATAAACTGCAGTTTAAATACTTCAAATCAGACAGATTTCAACATTTTAAGAGGGATGTCCTATGGAATTCCTCCACTCAGCAAGTCTGCCTCATTTGAACTGTGAAGGCTTGTACTTGTAATCACAAAACAGTATTGTGAATTTGTGAATATTTTGCATGCAAGACTCAAGTGCATCAAATAAAAGCAATCCATCCAAAACAAAAAAAACTCACAAAGCACAATAATAATCTTATCTAATCTAGACATGGTACATTTCAAATTGATTAAAAATTAACAATATCTGAAGTTTAAGAAAATGTGGAAGACAAAGGCCAGGTTGAATACATAAACTGCTCATCAAACATTACAATTCCTACCTGTGGTTGGCCTGGCCCTGGTCCCTGATTGGATGCCTGCTGATTAGCCGAGTGATTGGCATTAGCTGCGGCCTGTTGCTGGAAGAGGTTGGCCGGGTACACACCCCAGGGAACACCATAGTATTGTGGTGGAACCACTGTAGGGCCTGAGGACGTGACATATGTCATACGACTGATAAATATAAGAACTTTTTTGCCTGAATTTGACATAACTGCACCATGTGTTGAACATTTTGTTGCATCCCATTGTATGCTAACCTGCAAGCGTGGCTGCTGCTGCCAGCCCAGCGGCAGTGTAGGGATCGGTTCCAGGGGGGCCAGCGTTAAAGATGTAAGGGTTTGGCATAAATGCAGGAGCAAGGCCAGCTGAGTAATAAGAGGACCAAAATGTTTTATTAATATTTGTATATAAAATCTCATTGAAATGGCTACGCAACAGTAAATTCACACAACATACAGGTCAACTTGAGACCCACAAAGCAGTTTAACTATATTACAAGACATCTACACACCAAGCAAATACAGACAAACAGGCTGGCTTACCAAGATGCTGCTGCTGGGCTGCAGCCAGGGCATATTGTTGTTGCTGAGTGAGCTGTTGAACAGTCAGGTGATTGGATCGCTGGAACAACTGGTTAAAAAAAATACACACAAAACAAATTGAATAGTTCATCAAAACGAGTTAGGCAAACTCACACCTCATTAAATCTCTTATTAGATCATGTTTGCAGTTCAACAGACCTGCTGCTGTGAGTTGTAGTCAAACAATCCCATTGGGGTCCCCGAGGAGTCCACCTGAATCTGGTTCCCAGCGTAGTCAAACTGGAGGGACTCCATGCCTGCTTGTTGCTCCATACCTCCCATGTTCTGGGCCTCCTGGTTCTGAAAGTCTTCAGGTGGGGCCTTGTTCTGGGCCAAGTTCTGCTGCTGGAGGACATGGGAGTGGTGCTGGCCTATCATCTCCAAACCAGTCTGACTGGGACCCATCCTCTCCACAGCCTCAGTGGGGGAAGCTTGGCGACTTCCAGGGGTTGGGCTGGATGAACAATGACATTATCAAACATCATGCCCAAAAGGCATTTTCCCCTCACCCAGATAATATTCATAAAGTCGTAATTTCACATTATATTCCTGTACAATGACCTATAGAAGTGTACAACTTTCAAAAATGGGGCGGCAGTAGCTCAGGAGGTAGAGTTCCCGCCCAGCAACCGCAAGGTTGAAGGTTCGAGTCTAGCTCCTCCCGGAAAAAAAAAAATCTGTTGTAGTGTCCTTGAGCAAGACACCTAACCCCAAATTGCTCCCATTGAGCATGTTGGCGCCTTGCACGGTAGCCTCCACCAACGGTATGAGTCTGCTAAATGCTGTAATGTAAATGACCAGACTACATCTTATTGCTAGACTCTTTGCAGCTCATTACATCACTCATTTCCCGAATCCATTTGATTCCGATTCACAAGGTCCCAATTCGATATCGATTCTGTTAGATATTTCAGTTACAATACCAATTTTGCTCTCAGAGAGCTAATGCTGTAAATTGTACAATGAACCCTCTACCCTGGTGCATAATAAAATATTCATGTTTACATTAAGAATTGACCCTAAAGCGGTTACATTAATGTACTTTTTATTTAACATGATCAACAAACTACAGCAGTGTATCAGAAGAGAAACGACCAAAAGAGACAAACAACCATATATAAATTAATAAGTCAAATTAAACCAACAATCAGAAATTGAAAAAGGCTCTGAAGTGTCTTTGAAAATAGTGGAAGAAATCCGAAGAATTTGGTTTTTTGAACATTATGAAAAACAGCCTTGTAAAACCTCTGGACATTGTAAACCGTAAAGTCCATGAAACTAACGCCCCTTCTTGGAGATTGAAAGGCTGCCTTCAACACAACTGGGAGCAGGGGAGTTTCCACCTCGTAGTGGGAACTATGACACTTGAGTGACGCAACCGCATTTTGGATTAGAAATAACTTTTAAATCAATACTTTTCCAAAGGAGTCGATACCAAATGAGTAGCATGCGAGTATCAAAATCAATACCACAGTTTCGAACCGCCTATCCCTAAGTGGATAGTCCTTCCCTAATATAGCCACAACTCAGCAGATGGTAACTGTAAAATGACGACAGAGGCTTTTATACAAACAATAGTCAAGTCAAGTCAACTTTTATTTATATAGCACATTTAAAACCAACCGAAGTTGTACCAAAGTGCTTTACAGTACAAAGCAGACAGATACAATATAAAATGCACAAATAAAAGCAATACAATAAATAAACTAAATAGTCACAACAGGACCAGGGATGTATGGTTTTACGAGCCTCAAAAAGCCAGTGAAAACAAGTGATTCTTCAGCTTTGACTTAATAGATTTATTTAAACACTTAGTAACTTGGCACAACACGTTAACCCTCTCTCAGTCCGTATCCCGCTCTACTCTACACATCTCTCTGTATTACCGTAACTGTCTTAGTAATGTTGCATGGTAAATGTTTACCGTATGACAGTTACTGCAACTCGAAACGCTCCATAATTTGTCCATATTTATTTAGGCAAGATTCCCAGTCTATATTCTCTGTGGCTTTGGCGACTTTATACTTGTGCGTTACCACGTAAACAAACGTGGCGGAGAAATGTGTGGCGGAAATGGCGTAAACCTGTTAAGTGGCCTAAGGCCTCGTTGTGCGAAGAACCAAAAGCTGGCCACGCGAGACTAATGGGGTTCAAGTTTCATGCATCCACAAGAAAAGGCATATATTAAAAGACCGATCTCGGGATTAATCAATATAGGATAATTCAAATGAAGTTAGATTTAAATAGGATATTTTTAAAACCCTGCCCTACTAAGAAGATTCAGCTGCGATTCCACTTGGTTCTAAATTATTCAGACAGTTACAAAGCATGTGGTTTGCTAAATGGTTCAATAATATATGTGTTTGTGTGTAGTGTGGTGCATGGTGTGATGGGCGGCAGTAGCTCAGGAGGTAGAGTTCCCGCCCCGCAACTGCAATGTCGGCGGTTCGAGTCCAGCTCCTCCCGGGGAAAAAATATGTCGTAGTGTCCTTGAGCAAGACACCTAACCCCAAATTGCTCCCGTTGAGCAGGTTGGTACCTTGCATGGCTGCCTCCGCCAACGGTATGACATGCAAGTTGCTTTGGATAAAAGCGATGCTGTAATGTAATGTATGCAAGTCGCTTTGGATAAAAGCGTCTCCTAAATGCTGTAATGTAATGTAATAATTGTTACATTTTAGTCAGCCCTAAATTGCCATGATCCTGCTTAGCTCCCCGAAACCCGGTTCTAAACAGGAACCGGTTCTAAATTAGTAAAAACCGGAGTATCGATAAGATCCAACGTTATCGGTTCTGCTATTGGCAGGTACTCAAAATATTATGGAGTGAGATTTATATTGTGGCAAATGTGTTTTTCGAGGAATTAAACGTCCCGAACATAATCTAGTTTGCCGATTTCTCTATCTCTCCGTCTCTCTTTCTGCGCGTGGGGCGGGGCTGTGCTGCGCTCTTACACACACAGTCATAGGCGGAAATCCATTTCTCCCCCCCACTTTATATAACATCTACAACATTTAAATAACATTAATAACATGCAATGACAGCACTTGTGATGATTATATAAACTTAACAGCGCGTTGTTAAGTCTCTAAAGATTGTGACACCCCCCCTGTCTCACAATGGTTTGATTTCTTCAGCGCCATTTTTATGAAATACAAAGAATGCAAGGCAATGCTAAAATCTGCAATAACCTCAGTGGAGACATCCATAACATAATTTTTATCCGATCAAAATAGCTCTGGACATAAAAAATTATCTCTGTAGATGATTAATGATATCAAATAACCCTCTAAATACAGCTGACGGCCTCCACTTAAACCTCACAGTCGTCATATAATTATTAGAGCATTGAGCCAAAATGAAACAATGTGTTGCTGTCCAAATACTCATGGACCTCAGTTATGTCAGTGTGAGGAAACTAAAAAGAAAAACCTACTTGAAGTCTTTGCAGTCTCTGTCCATGCCATTGAGAAGGCCTCTTCCATTGGCTTTAGAAGCGTCGCTCTCCTCCCCAACCTTCATTTCTGGGTTCTTGTCCTCCTCAAAGGGGGATGTCTTCTCTTGGGCGTCACTCTTCTCTCTCCCATCTGGGTCAGCATCTCCTCCACCCTGTAATCATAAAAAGACAAAGTAAGACTATGCACCACTGCTGTGAATATGGGAACGTAGCATATGATTGTGATTTTAAGCGTGAGAAGCTTGACTTACATAGCCACCATTCCTGTAGCGGCCATCCATCTTGTCCCCAGGAGAGGAGCTCAGGACGTACTCCACCATGCTCACCCCCAGACCTCCACCTTCTGAGCGAGGTGACAACACTGAGTTGGCATCACCGTTCCCATGGAAACTCTGGCCTGGTCGCCTCTGCACCATGATTGGCTGGGACACAGAGTGATCTGAATGGAAAAGTTTGTGAGGATAAATGTTGAAAAAGTCCAGTTTGTGCATATACAGATGTGCAACACCCAGCTGGATAAAGATGCAACTATAAAATCAGTGGGGAAGGCATAGTGCTAACTCAAATCACATAATTGGGCTGACTGATGCCAATACGGCATTTTGTGCCCATGAAGGATGTACTGACAGAACCCAATGCCTAACAATCAGATCTCGCAATGAAGTTAGTATCTTGAAGAAAAATAAGCTGAATGAAAATAAGCTATACAAGCACATGAGGAGCCACTCACGAGATGATCCCCATGCGTTGTCCCGCCACTCCTCTCCAAGAAGCATCCCTTTCCTTCCATCCTTGGCCAACTCATCAGAATCCCAGAGTTTTTTTGCTGGCAGAAGCTTTAAAGGGGAAAACAATTATAAGCATCTAGTTTCCATAAACCTGTAAATGTTTACATTAAATACTGTGTATAAGCCTACATATCAGTTTGAGTCAAACAGCACAGAAACCAAGTTAATCAACAATGGAAGGCTATTGAAAACACATTTTGATAATCAATTCAGCTTTATGCAGAATAGTTTCAAATAGATATACAGGGTTCCAACACCTTTTCACTTATGAAATTCCAAATATTTCCCATGACCCCTTTTTAAATTTCCATGGACAAATTACTTAAATTAATAAAGACTGAATTAAACAATAACTTTAAGCATTTGTTTATTTTTCACTTTAAAAATCAAGGATTACAATATTATTTTAACTACAAAAACAGTCAGCAACCAATTTGTTCCCTGCATCAGGGAGGTCTGTTTCAGAACCAGTCAAAGCTGGGAGAAAAAGGTCAAAACTTTTCTCCCTTTTAGCATTTTTATCAACTTCTCCTGAGATTTGTATTTCTTCAACCAACAACACAGAACTATGTTGTCGGTGGGTGGCATTTAAAACTAGGGGGTTGGTGGGCGCTGTCTTGTATGCGTTATGGTAAATGTGGGGGAATAAATGATCAATCTATACATTCACCAACAAGGTGATAAATGCAACCATTATCCATGTGAAATCTGGTAAATCCCAGTTAATGACTGTGAAAAATACTAGTTGCAGTAATTCCACAAGTTCAGCTCATATTAACTGGGAAATGTACACATTTATCAGATTTACCTTGGGAAATGTGCAATTTTTTAAAACTGCTGTATATGTGCACATTTACAGGTCAATTCACATTCACTGTATGCATGTTTGCAAGAGTTTCATTGCCCTTGCATTTTGCATTCACGTGAGACATATTGTAGACAACTGGTTTTGATGTGAGGACCAACACCTTACCTCTCCCATGCCCCTGGACTCCAAAGCAAGAGCTTGAAAGTCATAGTTCATTTCATCCGCAGCACGGACCTGAGACAAAGGGGAGGAAAAGGTTTAAGCTACACTATTTCATATGCCGATTTTGGCTTAACATCATCTCTGTAAAATGACATGACCGTAAACTACAAGCATTGATGCAAGGCCACAATGTATTATATATAGAGACAGTGCATAGTTGGCCTTGCTCATCACGGGTGGAAAACAAACTACAGTATATCATCCCTTTTCATTAAATTTTAACTTCAAATGTTTGGGTGCTTTGAAATAAATAAACCAAACTATAAAATAAGATTACACCATTATACCATTTTAAAGCTTGACTAATAAGTGTTTTTACTACACAGAGACATTCATCGTGAACCTAACAAGTATATGCAACCACTTTATACAAAAAGGTTATCCACATTCAAGAATATGTTTACCATTATTAAAGTGACATTGATCAGTTAGCAAAATCGTCTCATGAAAGGTGACACATTAACCAGCTCCAGGATCAACATCTTAAAATGTTTACCTTAGCTGGAGTACACCACCAAAAACTCATCTTTTAAATGTGTTATTCTTATTCCAGATTGGCTACCCCATTAGTGAAGTACAGCTCTGCTGAGAATAGGGATGCACATTTTGTTTGATTTTCACTCAACATTCGATGTACGTAAGGCCCAAACCT
>OMOT01080044.1:0-10872 GCA_900312575.1 Acanthochaenus luetkenii
TGGTCAAGGTCAACTTTATTTATATAGCACATTTAAAACCAACCGAAGTTGCACCAAAGTGCTTTACAGTACAAAGCAGACAAATACAAAATACAATATAAAATGCACAAATAAATGCAATACAATAAATACACTAAATATATATATATACATAACAGGACCAGGGATGTATGGCTTAACAAGCCTCAAAAAGCCAATGAAAACAAGTGAGTATTCAGCCGTGACTTAAAAATCTCAGACAGACCAAATTTGTAGTGGCAGACTATTCCACAACTTCGGGGCAGCCAACGCAAAAGCTTGGTCACCTTTAGTCTTTAGCCTAGACCTTGGGACATCTAAAAGTACCTCATTTGATGACCTCAGTGCTCTAACTGGGGTACGAACATGGTGAAATTCAGCTAGGTACTGAGGGGCCAGACCATTCAATACCTTAAAACAAACAACAGAATTTTTAAAATCCTGAAGCAAACAGGAAGCCAGTGCAGGGAAGCCAGCACCGGTGGGATGTGGTCACGCTCTTTGTGCCGGTCAAGAGGCGCGCAGCAGCGTTCTGCGCCAGCTGCAGGCGTCGCAGGGAGAGCTGGTCTAGACCCATGTACAGTGTTCCCCCAAAAAGTAGTAGGCCAAAGAGAAAAAGTAGCCTGCCAGCGGGGTTCAGATGATGGCCTTTTCTTTCTTCTGCTGCAACTCCAAATGATGCATGCATTCGCTAAATTGTCAAAAATGCAATCAATATGGATGCAATAAAATTACATTGTTAAACGCAGAATATGACGGAGACAAACATACAGTGGGTTCTCCTGTTCACTTCTATAGCCTAAAAAGCAAAGTGGCTTTACAACGTCGATTGCCTTTGCTTTAATTTTCATCAAGCCGTTCAGCTTGTGATGGCTAATGAATTCTTGAACCGAATTTCTATTTCATAAATTGGTAACATTAGATTAACATAGGTTTATATTAACGTTAACTCCTCTGTTAGGTTGAGATCTGTACATCAATGGAGTCAGGCCGTATACATCAGTCAAGAGTCAGGGAGAATATCATCAAGGGCGTTTATTCACCGGCGGATGTGCAGCCCGTCCATCGGACATGGCCGGACTGACACACCCAGCTTGACAGTTACAAGTTCCTTATATCCTTTGGCTAGTTTCCATACAAAGTGACAAATACTTCTATCTATAAACAGCATAGTGCAACCTTGCTTAATGTCTATTCATGTCTATTCGCCGTTGACTAAACACCCCCCATTACTAGGAATATCACATGCTTATTTGGCCCTCTGCCTCTTGATTGACAGGTACAGATGTGTCTTCTGTCCTGTTGCAGCGCAAGCAAGAAAGATACAAGTAGCTTGGCTCTAGCAGACATGTAATTTCCAAGTTACATACTAACACTCCTCCATTTTGCAAATATCTAACTTCACCTTTCTATGCTAGACAAATATAGGCTAGCACGATATTCATGAGATTTATTTGCCATTTGTAACAAGTATAAGTACTTGCACATTGGAATACTTACTCCAACTATCAATTGCCTGGGGGAAAAAGCTGTCATGGAACATTGTAGTCCGGGTCATGATACTCCGCCAACAATCAATCAACAATCAGTTATTTAGTTTTGTTGATGTTCAGTCAGGTTTATTGTCCTGACACCACTGTGTCAGGTCTGATATCTCCTGCCTGTAAGCCGACTCATCGTTGGAGGAAATCATACCAATCACTGTGGTGTCATCCGTAAATGTGATGATGCAGTTGCTGCTCTGTTTGGCTGTGCAGTCATGGGTGTACAGTGAGTACAGCCTAGGGCTCAGACAGAAACCCTGAGGTGCTCCAGTACTTAGGACCAGTGTGGATGAGGTCCTGTTGCCTGTCCTCACCACCTGCGGTCTGTCGGTGAGAAAGTCCAATATCCATGAGGAGATATAATTGCCCAGGCCTAGACCTCTCAACTTTGAGACCAGCTTGGTGGGAAGGATAGTGTTGAAGGCAGAGCTTTAGTGTATGAATAGCATTTTGACACAGGTGTCCCTTTTGTCCAGATGCTCCAGTGAGGTGTGCAGGGCCAATGAGATGGCATTGTCTGACCTATTTGCTAAGCAAACTGGAGTGATTCTAGAGAGTCCGGGATGATGGTGTTAATGTGTGCCATCACCAGTTTCTCCAGGCACTTCGTGACTGCTGGAGTGCGTGCCACCGGGCGGTACTTGTTCAGACAGGTCACCCTGGATTTCTTTGGTATTTGCACTATACATTGTAGTCATTTTGAAGCACCCAGGGACAGCACGCTGTGTCAGTGAGGCATTGAAGATGTCCTTGAAGACAGGGGCTAGCTGTGTTAGGGTGGCTAGCTCGGGTGGTATGCCATCGGGGCTAGGGGCCATCCAAGCTTTCACCTTCCTGAAGGCACAACACACCTCAGCCTCAGAAAGCTGTAGAACCAGGACTGCTGGTTCCGTGTTTAGTGCATCAAATCTTGCATAGAAGGTGTTCAGCCTGTCCAGGAGTGATGTGTCAGCTGTGGATATATCTACAGGCCTCACTTTGTAGTCAGTGATATCCTGCAGTTGTCCCTGCCACATACGCCTGGAATCCTGATGGTTGTACTGGTTCTCCAACCTTGTCCTGTAGTCCTTTTCGGCCGTTCTTATGGCCTTTTCCAGGGAGTATCTGCTTTGCCTGTAGAGCTCAGTGTCACCTGACTTGAAAGCAGTCCTTCTTTCACTGAGATTGATGGAAATGTGTCTGTTAAACCAGAGTTTTTGGTTGGGTAATGACCTGGTTTTCCTTGATGGAGTGCAGCTGTTAATGCAGTTATGAATGTGTTCTGTGACAGATCTGGCATAACCATTTAAGTCTGTGGTGGAGGATTTGAAATAACTCCAGTCAGTTGTATCCATGCTACCCACTAGCCTGTCGTCCGTCTCCTCAGACCAGATCCTTACAGTTCTCACGGTTGGAAGGGCAGTCTTCAGACGCTGCCTGTACACCGGGAGAAGTAGTAAGGAGGCGTGAAGTTATGACTGATGTTCAGCCCCTGAAGTCTCATACGTTATCGACAGATTCCCGAGTGCACAAAATGGAATTTTAAGAATTGATTAATTGATTTAGGATATCTATATCTTGGTATGTTTTATGCACTCCGTAGCATATGTATGACCAATGTCTGCTGGGCATCATTCACACATGAATTCGACACAATACACAATCAGCTGGCTACCTCCTCCACCCTCAAACTGACCCCCCACTAGTTCCAAGCCACTCATTCACATCCTTCACTGAAATCACTGCAACCGACCTGTCCTCCATAGTCACTGGCATGAAGTCCTCTACCTGTGCCCTCGACCCTATCCCCTAGTCAAGGCTTGTCTCCCCACACTCTCCCCACTCATAACCAAAGTAATCAACTCCTCCTTGTCCACTGGCCTCGTCGCTCCTGCCCTCAAGCTTGCTGCTGTCTACCCCATACAAAACAAAAACCTGGACTTGACCCTGACACCCCCAACAACTACCGGCCCATTTCCAACCTCCCTTTTCTGTCCAAAATTCTAGAGCGAGTTGTCTCCACTCAACTCAAATCCCACCTTGACTCCAATAACCTCTATGAACCCTTCCTATCCGGCTTGTGCTCCAATCATAGCACAGAAACTATCATCAAGCATGGTGGTGATAGTAGTCTGGGCTTGTTTTGCTGCCAGTAGAACTTATGCATTACAGAAAGTAAATGGAATAATGAAGGAGAATTACCTCTAATTATTTATTGAAAACCTAAAATCATCAGCCAGAAGGTTGGGTCTTGGACGCAGGTGGGTGTTCCAACAGGACAATGACCCCAAACACAAACATCAAACATTGTAAAGGAATGGCTAAATCAGGCTAGAATTAAGGTTTTAGAATGGCCTTCCCAAAGTTCCCCATCGAGAAAATGTGGACTGTGCTGAAGAAACAAGTCAGTGTCTGAAAGCCAACAAATTTAGTTGAACTGCACCAATTCTGTCAAGAGGAGTGGTCAAAGATTCAACCAGAAGCTTGCCACAAGCTTGTGGATGTCTACCAAAAGCACCAAATTGAGGTGAAAATGGCCAAGGGACACTTAACTAATTATTAGCATTGCTGTATGTATATTTTTGACCCAGCAGATTTGGTCAAATTTTTAGAAGAACCATAATAAATTCATAAAAGAACCCAAATTCATGAATATTTTTTCTGACAAAGAAGTGTGTTCCAATCATTCCATCACAGAAAAAGTTATTGTGAAAGTAGAAATTTCAGTAGCTGATCATGATGGACCCGCAATAAAGACAGAAGAGACCTTTGCTGCAGAATACAGAATGGAGGGTTATAGCCCCACCTTGCTTAGAAAAGCCCAGTCTGCCACTTATGAGGCCAAACTGCAGAATTAAACTGTCACACCAAGTGAGGTAGGTAGGCTTTTATTGTCAGTTTGTTGAACTGCTGTGAATGATTCAGTGTTTATTTCAGGTACACACACTTTCAGAATGTTGGTGTCACTGATTAGTACATTGGTTCATTTATCCAAAATGGACTGTATTTTTGCAGCATACACATACATACACATTCTGGGCACACTGAACGTCGTACTTGAAAATTATCCAAAGTTGGTATGTCTACTGGCTGTTTTTAATAAGCTCTCCACACTGGTTATATTGCTCAGGCTCAAGTTGCCAGACAAGACTACAATACAAAATAATAGAACAGACGAGATAAAACAAGGTTGTCATTCTACTACACATGTTCATTTTCCACCGTTAAAATGACTGCTGTACCTTCTCACAGTTCGCATCTATATTGGTCCTGAAGCATTGTTTTCTATTGCATGCAAGAGACCACATCTTGCATCTAGGAGAAAACAATGGTGCACATGCTTTCCTTTTATTTTACAGAGCCATAGATATGTCCTTGAAAAATGTTTGTTGAATTGCCCTGGTATTCTATTAACATCAGTTGTTAACTCTGATTGCCAAAGAGTGCTGACTCACCACAACACCCAGAGAAGTGCCCCTCATGCATTACCCTATGTAATTCATATTGTCACACAGCTGTCTGTCCCTCTCATTCTTCCAGTCCCTGTAGACCCTAGTCTCATCATTGTGGTCCAGGCAAAGGAGGACGCCTATATCCCTCGTACAGGAGTCCTCAGTCTGCAGGAGATCTGGCCAGGATGTGAGATCAGATACCTGAATGGAGGACACATCAGCGCATACCTGTTTAAACAGAACCTGTTCAGGTAAACTACTGGCTGGATAGATACAAATATGTGTCAGGCCAAGTATCAGAATGGAGGACAAATCAGTGCCTCATCAAACAGTGCCTATATACTGTATATCTCTACAGGTTTGTACAGTGAGTATTTACAGTGACACATTGATATTTGGCTCTATACTCTTACTATGTTGGATGTGGAATGACACAATAACACAGGATTTGACATCAAAGGACAAAAACATCTGCTAAATGCCGTAATGTAATGTAATTTTAGGATATATTCTGTCATAATGCTACTCAAGATGTGACATGCTGGGATGGTACAATTAATTTACAAAACAATGCTGATAGTAATTTGTTTAATTTGATAAGCTTGGTTACCCTATAAAGATCATTAAATATTTGATTAGAAAGCATGGAAAGAACATTAAGGTGGTCAAATCCCAGACTGTATCTTCAACAAACCACAATCCTTTTTGTACTTCCCATTTCTTTTCTTTTCCAGGCAGGCCATCTACGATGCCTTCGACAGATTCCTGCAGAAGTATTCCGGCATCCACTAGCCATGGCAGCATTTCATTCGTCCCTCCCTTTAACACCATCAGGGCTGTATGTTCAATATGATGTAATGGTTACCCTTCCCAGGAGAGGCTGAAACATGTCACCTGAATGGATGGACATTCAAGAAAATAATGCCTGTCGGTATTTCCAGAAATATGTGGTTTCAGTATCAAGTGTGGCATTTAAGATCTTAAAAATTATGGATTATTCTAATGGTTTATGGGCAGTTCTAAGGAAAATTTCAATTGAGCATGGTCTCATTCTATTTAGAAATGTACCTTTTCTGATTATATTTAGAGAATGGCATGTACCCATGATGCACCAAAACCTACTTTCCCTTTCATTCAACATCAGTAGTGGAAAAAGGTGTTGTTTAAAAAATAGCTTTAAACCTTAAGCAGTATTGAAAACTTACCATCACCCCCAATCCTAGTGACAAGAATTTTCAGATTGAAAATCAATGTAAATGAATTTACAGATTGAAAAATGTGTGTGGGTAGATTTTTCCCCCCCATAGGTTTCATTTCACAATATTTGGGCAGTCAAAGGAATGTTTTAGTCAAATAAGTTCTCGGATCAATTGATCGTTTTATGGTGAAGACTGGTAGCAGTTTCACTTGTGTCCGGATATCACGTGTTTGCTTGTGTTACCTTGTGGAAAAGCATCTCCTTTCGTCTTCCAATTCATGGCCTTTATTTACATCTTGATGCTAATGTATCATGCTAATCTCTCTTTCTTGTCTCCTTGGCTTTGTTTTTTTCTGGAAACTTTTGTATGTAAGAACCCCCTGAAGCTAGTTTCCGATTATTTGCCAAAAAAGTTGTTGTATTCCTTTCATTTTTTTCCACACTAAGATCCAGTCTGGTCTCAGATCTTCGATGCTTTATAGGCATTTAGAGGCAAGGCACAGTCATGATCCAGTCACCAATACTTCCGTGTTCCTGATAATGTTGAGTAGCCAGTGTTGTTAGGCAACAATCACAGTTCCAGTTCCATTTCTACGTTTTCTGGAATTAAAAAAATGAATGGCCTTACATGGGACCAGTATTCCTGCTTGGTCCATATTTATGAGATGGGCCCATGGAGGGTTTTTGGGAGGGTCAGCCATTTTCTACTTCCGTACATAACTACAGTCGAGGGGAGGGCTGTGCATTTGATATATTGACAATAAAAAACTGTGCTCTTTTCGGTTTTCTTCCTGTGATCTACACCTACACCTAGCTGGTTGCTCCAAATGTAGGTAGCCAATTAGATAGCCCAGAAGAGCAATAGTTTGTGAACAAAGTGTTATTCACCCCAAGTTAAGAGTCTTATTATTATTATTATTAAGTCTTAACACTGAAAGAGACAAATTCAAGTATTCATTGGAGTTGGCACAGAAGGGTCCATTCCACTGAAACAATCACAGCTCTAAACTGTGTTTTGGAGGAAATTGTTTTACCGGCATCTGAGAATGAAACCCAACCATGTGGATTTCTGGTGCCAGATGTATTGGTGGCTCAGTGGTTAGCACTGTCGCCTCACAGCAAGAAGTTCATGGGTTCAAATATCCCCAGGGGCCTCACTTATCAAGCATCTTAGAATAGGAGTGCTGATCTGGGACCAGATTGGCTTTCAAGTCACAGCGAACAGTATAAGGTCATGTGACTTACCCACTAATCCTAGATCAGTACTCCTATTCTAAGATGCTTGATAAGTGAGGCCCCAGGTCCTTTGTGTGGAGATTGCATGTTCACCCCGTGTTTGTGTGGGTTTCCTCCGGGTGCTCCAGTTTCCTCCCACAGTCCAAAGACATGCAAAATAGATGTGTGTAGTATATGATGTGTAGTATGTATAAGATGCAATGTAAAGCCCTTTGAGACATGCTTATATAGGGCTATATTAATAAAACATGATTGATGTATAAATGATGCGTACCCGCAAAAATAATGCATACACCAAAGCATGCAGAGAGAACCTCCATGCAAACTGTACATGCACACACAGACTATCAGAATATCAAAGAGGGAATTTGGGCAACATTTTATTTGGAGCCTTCATCAATTCAGCACACCATAGTAGCCTATTAGGTCTCAGTAGAGTTTCATATAATAACATTTATAGATGTGCATTTTATGTACAAGCATTATTATATTATTTAGAAAAGGGTAAAGCAGTTACTACGACACAATTAGACATAATTATATACTATATATACAGTATATACTATATGTAGCCTATGTCATTAAGTAATCTTTGTTTGGGCATGTTTACTTAAACGAAATAAAAATGTAAGAATGAATGGTAGTTATCCGTTTTTAGTGAACATTCATTTGTAGGCCTAGTTTATTGTAATTTATTTATTTTAGGGAGCCACTCAAGCTTTTTTGGTCTTCCTTGCATATCTTGTAATGAATTATTTTCCTTAATGTCCTTTTAAAAATATATTTGTAATTACCGGTAATAGATTACAGATTACGATCTATCGGTCCATCTTTGTACCTACTCTCACCTATGGCCATGAAGGGTCATGACCGAAAGAACGAGATCGCGGATGCAAGCGGCCGAGATGAGTTTTCTCAGGAGGGCGGCTGGCATCTCCCTTAGGGACAAGGTGAGAAGCTCAGTCATCCGTGAGAGACTCGGAGTTGAGCCGCTGCTCCTTGGAGCCAGTTGAGGTGGGTCGGGCATCTTGTAAGGACGCCACCTGATCGCCTCCCTAGGGAGATTTTTCAGGCACGTCCAGCTGGGAGGAGACCACGGGGCAGACCGAGGACTAGGTGGAGGGATTATATCTCCACGCTGGGCTGGGAACGCCTTGTGATCCCCCAGTCAGAGCTGGTTAATGTGGCCAGGGAAAGGAAAGTTTGGGGGCCCCTGCTGGAGCTGCTACCTCCGCGACCCGACTTCGGATAAGCGGTTGAAGATGATGATGGTAATAGATTATAGTGTGAGTAGGCCTAAATAGTTTTGTATATTGTCACCGTATCGTACAGTAATGTGGGAATAAGAATAACTCCCATATCTCATCATAAATTAGACTCTGGAGGCGGCTCCAGTGAGCCTGTTCAGTATTTTGTCAATTAGCCAATCGATGTAATTTCTGTTATATTTTCCACATTTTTTATTAAGCCATAATCTGGGTCTTTATCCGATGCGAAAAGTTGCCCCTATCCTTCACTTGCGCAGTAATGAAGGAGTCTTTTTTAAATTAATTGTCTCAATTGAGCTTTTGCTTCTTGTGTTCTGGCCCACCATCTAATAACTTATTTTTTTATTTGTCCGAGGCCAAATTACCCTTGCTATACACAGCATACCTGTCATTCTATATACAACGCCATCGGGTGACCAGCTGATAGTGCTCAATGATGGTACAGTGTCAGTGCAGGTAGTTTTGTTACATATGAAGAACAGGACAACAGACTTAAGGATGACTCATGCAGAGCAGTTCAGGGAACTGCAGTGTAATGGGGTGCGGCTCATGACATAACTTGCAGCAGGTATCTGCGTCTGAGTTTGTCAACTTTTTGTTTGTAATCATCTAGATAAGTACAAAGTTTAATCAAGTGAATGTGTCTTTATGGAGATCATTTTCTTACTCGTGTTGTAGATTACACTTAACTATGCCTGGGATGTGTAAGAACTGCACTTTGCCCAAACAAGCAAAATTCAATACACGCGCAAGTTTCTCCACAATGGAATCAGCCGGCTATGGGGACATTGTCAGACTTGTTTTTACCAAACATCAGTGATGATTGGATTAATGGTCAGGATTTTAGGAAGACTTGTCGGTAAGGAGGTGATGAAAGAGAGGAGGTATGCGAGTGCATAAAACATCAGCAACAGGCAAACCGCAGTCCCTCAATAATCATGGTGAATGTACAGTCCTTGAGGAATAAGACCATGGATGGATTATCATGACCATAGGCCCTGGACACAAACTCGCCATGGACCCTACCAACACCCTAATATACACGCATGTGCCCTCACCAAGAGTTTGATCACACAATAGCACAGGGCAACCCACAACCACACAGATTCAGTTTCAATTTCACACGACAACATAATCTCAGAATGTTGTAAATTAACTGTAGTGTACCACAAGGTTCAGTGTTAGGCCCTTTGCTTTTCTCTATTTATATGCTGCCCCTCTGTGTAATTTTCCATCGCCATAACCTTACATTTCATTGTTATGCAGACTATACCCAAATAGTCAAGCCAGGTCAGACTTTAAGGTACTTTTGTTAACATATAAATCATTACATGGGCTTGCACCATCGTATTTATCTGACCTTATCATTCCTTATGTTCCCCTCGTGCCCTTCGATCACAGAACGCTGGGTACCTTCTTGTCCCTAGAATCAAGAAGAAAAAAATCAGCAGGCAGTAGAGCGTTCTCCTACCGAGCTCCCTTTCTCTGGAACCAGCTTCCTCTTACAATTAGGGAAGATAGTTTTGTGGAAATCTTCAAATCCAGACTCGAAGCATATTTATTCTCAATCAATTTTTTCAATCAATTTCCTTTATTTAACCAGGTAAAAAACTCATTGAGATTAAAATCTATTTTCCAAGAGTGACCTGGCCAAGACAATACACACAAACGGTACATACAAACAAATACAACAGTCACACAAATGGAAATTAGAAGCAGCTACAATGGCCAATGGATTTAAATTCCCCCAGAGTAATCAAATTGGGTAGATTGGGAAGAAGGGGCAGCAAATTTGAAAGCCATTTTACCCAATTCCGTTTGAAATCTCGGGACCTGCATCTGTAGTACATCTTGAGAGCGTAGGCTGTAATGCGTTTCTATGCATGTATACACACAAATATGAGGGAACCAGCCTAAGGATTTATTTATATACAAAGGTCAACCAGTGAGAGAGTCTGCGAACAGATAAAGATGGACAATTTGCAGTAGCATACAGAGTACATTGATGTACACGATAGCCGCATCCAGTAATAAAACGCAAGGCACAGTGGTATACTCGCATACTACTGTGGCAGACGGAGGGAGTTTAGGAGAAGAAGGTGGAAAGAGGGGCAGTGTGGGCAGGTTCCTCTAGGGGCGCTAGAGCCCAGGGACAGCCCTTCCCCTTACTCAGCATC
>OMOT01080047.1:0-13831 GCA_900312575.1 Acanthochaenus luetkenii
TTCTTCTTCACTTTTTCTTAACTGCGTTCCAGAATGAGATCCAGTGTTATGCAGATGACATACTGTATGTCTCCTTCAAGCCTAGTAATTCCGACAAGTTGACTGTTTAATTGCCATTAAGGATTGTATGTCAAACTATTTTCTACAGCTAAATGCAGACAAAACCAAGATCTCATTATTGTCCCTGACAGTACGGTTCCCATGGTTAAACAATGCATTGACTCTCTCCCCTCCACTGTACGGTCTAGTCTTAGAAATGTTGGTGTCTACTTTAACCATGCTAAGAGCTTTGACTAGTATATTAAATAATTGTCCCGTTCTTGTTTTTTCAAAATAAGGAATTGCTGAACTCAGGCCTGTTGTGTCTCCAGCTGAGATGGAGTTGATTATCCATTCATTTGTCTCATCTCGCCTATACTATTTTAACTCCCTTTTTACATCCTTCAGCAAATCATCCCTAAACCGCCTACAGGTGATCCAGCTGTGAGGCTTCTGACCAGGTCTAACAGAAGATATCACACCCATCCTGAGATCACTACACTGGCTTCCCATTCAATTTAGAATTGATTTCAGAATTCTTGTGATCACACACAAAGCTCTGCATGGTCAGGCGCCTGCCTATATTAGAGAGTTAATACATCCCTACTCCACCGGTAGGTATCTTAGGTCATCTAATCAAGGATTGCTGGCTGTCCCTCGTTCTAGACTAAAAACTAAAGGTGATCTGGCATTTGAAATCGTTGCCCCCAAACTCTGGAACAGCCTCCCTTCGGATTTAAGATCTGTGGTCACTGTTGACCCATCTCATGCCTTGAACAGCGATTGTTCGCAGACTGACATCAAATGGGATTACCTAGTCTTGTTGTTTTGTGTTTATAACTGTGTATATATAAAAAATATATATATATTACTTTTATTATTGCTTGTAAAAACACTTTGTGACTGCTCTTGAAAGGTGCTATATAAATAAAACATACTTACTTACTTTAACATGTTGCACAAAACAAATCCTCCTGTTCTTTTCAGGTGCCTCTATAAGGGCTCTGTGCCATGAGTTTAATAGGAGATAGGAGATATGTCATAGGAGCTATGTAGAATAGGTAGGCTTGCAGTGTCTTGCTAAAACTTGCTATTGTGTTTCTCGTGCTTTGTTTTGCTTCCTTAAGCTTGTGTTACATCATTCCGTTTTGTGGTTGATTGTTCATCAGTTACATCTACTGTAGGTAGGCTCTTTCTTTGTAAAGGCCTTTGAGACAGGCTTGTGACGAAGGGCTTTAGAAATAAATGAACTTGAACTTGAGAGACAGAGAATGCAGAAGCAGAATGAGAGAGAATAATTTCATCCGGGATAGCATTCAGAGTTAAACACTCAAATGCTTGTCGGTCTTCACTTGTCTGCTGCATAATATGGAAGGTGAGGTTCTGAAAAGATGGCAAGTTGACAGAATCAGAAAACAGAACGAGACAGAATGCTGAGACTGGTGATGAATTCCCTTTCACCAGGATTTACCCACAAAATAGTTGTACATCTAAATAAATAAAGCACGGCAGCTTTGTTTGAAAAAATATATTCAGGAAAAATAAGGATCAAATGAGGTACAAAGTAGAGAAACAATGGAATCGACTAAAATAGAGACACTGAACCAAATGAGGAAAAAGATACATAAAAGTTAGATGAAGCACACCATTTCCATGTTCAGATATGAGATCAAATATAGCAGCTCTTACATGGTTCAATAATTCTTCATCTCCTTCACATCACTCTACCACTCATCTATCCTCCATCACAGATGGTGAGCTGTTAAAAATAGTGTTGGTAGGTGAGCACAAGGTAATTAGTTGCTTGGGAACTCTTGAACGTTGAATTGACCCAAAACTCTCTGATGTGCATAATCACTACTTTTCTTTCTGATTTAAGAAGAAATTAAACATGATTGTCATCAGAGCTTCACAGCCTGCGTTTTTGAAAGGGTTTACTCTCTACTGCACATCTTTTGTAACTATGCTGGTGAAGGAAAACATGTGGTGCTGAGTGTGTAACCGGAGAGCCCTGGCAAATACTGTGGCTTAGAGTTTGTCTCACACTGAAACTTCAGATTACTTTTCAGAAAGTGTCAATATACTATACAGCAGTAACTGAAATAAATCTGCGCTCAAGTTGTCAAACTGTTTGAAAGGCTAAAGTTCAACTTTATAAGTGCAGACAGAGAAACCTTTTGTAAATATTATAAAAACCACGAGACTGCAAGTGCTGGCAGCAATTTTTTAATCAATTGTAATTTACCATTAACTTTTTGAACTTGGGGATGAATTCATCATGATTCTAAACTTGTAGGCAATATGCTAAGCATTTCTGAAGTGAGCAACAACAAAGAGTGTGTGTGTGAATATCGGAGCCCAGTGAAGCCAAGGGCAACATGTTTTCACCAGAGATGGCAGCAGGCATCTGTAGTACCATGGGTTACACCCTTCCAGCTGTCGTACATCTCTTTTGGCATCCAGCTAATGGAACTGAAGGGAAGAAATCTGATCCAACTTGGGCGGGAAACCATTTATTATTTCCACCACCAAGTAATCAGTTTGGTCAGCAATGCTGTGAGGGGAAATCTTGGTATCAGGCTATCAATTTTCTACCATCACTCAAGCACACACCTAACTGGTAAATTTGTCATACTGGGAAACTTAAAAAATATATAGTTTGTCCATCATGATAAACAGAGGAGGAGAATTGTTTGGTCTCTGGTGTCATTGATCATGGTGAGAAATCCAAAGAAAAAAAATAAAAACATTTTCTACCTGGACAAATCGGGCTGTTTGCTGATCAACAGCAGGGATCGGTTGACAGCAACCTTCCTATCCTGACAGGTTCAACTCCTGCTCTAAAATGTATAGTTCCAGAAATAGTAGATGGTGAAACATGCCGGTTCGCTGTCCTACAGATTCCAGGACAGTGTACTATGCTAATGGGACCTCCGAGAATACGTGGCCTTGACTGACTGCTGGGCTTTAGATGCCGGGCGTACAAGAAAGCCATGGGAGGGGAGAAAAGAGAATGTGTGGGTGGAGACGGTGTCCAATATGTCTGCATAGTACTGAAAACCTGGCTCGGTGAGGACGCATTGTGCTTCCTGTTGGGTCTGACTCAGCTCATTGTCTGGGATAATGAATCCATGGAGGGATAAACAAGGGCACTGGGGTCCTTAGCCTGCTGGGAGAAGATGCTCTGCATGCTGTCAGGGTGGTGAATCGAGTACTGCCTGTTCAAAAGCCAAAAAGAAACGTCAAAGGCAGGGAGCAGACGAGGACAGGTACCGCAGGCCCTGCCGCCCACCGAAGAACATGGAGGTAATTGATGGGTGCTTAGTGGACATAACGTATTGATGGTAGATCTCCTTTAAAGCAGAGCCCAGGGTAAATCATGTCCATCTGCTGGGCTACCCATAGCTTGGCTGGCTGCACCCTTGTCTGCACTTCCACTCTAGTTCAGACATGAGACAGACATTCAATGAGCTTCACTGTGAAACCACTCAGGCAGCTGGTCCTCTAAAAACACTCCATCTGAACTGTTAACAAGACCTGTAATACGCACATCGGTATGGGGGATAATATAAGGCTGTATTTCTTCATAAATATAATCAGAGACCCCCAAATGTTTTTAACCTCTTGCATCATTATCACTGGTTGAGAAGTCTACATTTTCTAAGCAGAAAGAATTAGAAATATCATTGCTGCCAGTCAAAATTGGGTGTGCAATATTCAGAGCGACTTACAATGAATACAACAGCAGAATAAACTTTCATTCCTTGGACCCCAATGTGACAAGCAGTGCTTAAAGTGTATTACAAAAGGTGCAGGTACTCATCAAATCTGCCTTTCAGTGTGTGCGTGTGCAAAATTTTGGATTTCGAATGGATTAACAATAGCAAACGTAACAAAGTTTCATACAATTTCAGCTTAGGTATGATATCCAAATGTGAAAATATTTGTGGCCTTTAAGGGCCACTACATCAAAAGCGTGAGATCGCTGTACTACGTAGCGTATTGCAATCTCATATGACATTACATGATAACAAGGGCATGGATGTCATTTGCTATGGAAAACAGCACAGTGTTTCAAGGGAGTACAAACATTGCAACAACAAGTGACAGTAAACAATTAAAAGTGCACTTGTATGGTATGGAGCATCAAAGCAACAATAAGGGTCAAAGTCATGGTACCCCGACAATAGATGTAATTCAATATTCCTGTGACCCTGGAATGATTATGTAAGCTAGAGACGTACTTGGAAAAGAAGTAGTGGAATAAGAGCTAAGGAGAGACGTAGGAATCAGAGAAGGAAGGTATGGGAGAAGTCATATCGTTGTTGACATTGTGAAAACCTCTAATGTTGGTGATTTTCACGTTTTCATTTCAGCAGAAGTATTACATGATCCTATATGGGTTGAGAAAATTCTACAACCTTTGGGCTTGTGAAAACCTTTTAGAACACATTGGATCAATTAAAAAAAATGCATGGTTGTCAAGCTAAAAACAAGGCTGTTTATTTAAAAAAATGAGTTATTGAAAAGGTGACATTGGGAAGATATGACGTTTTCACCTGACAGCGACAATATGCAGTGGAACTGGGAGTTGCAGACTTGCATAGTGAAGATATTGCAAATGTGCATTTCCCATGTTACAGTATACAGAGCTGTTCAAAGAAGTGAGGATGGCTGTACTCAAGGATGAGTGCGTTGTCAAGCCTACCTGCGTCTCCCCACACCGGCAGATACTCATCCTGTTGGATGTCCAGCATGATCTCCAGGCCGTTCCCCGTCCCTCCCTTCATGGTGGTGCGGAGCGTCTTCCCCTCCTCCGCTGCATTGAACATGTAGCACTTCCCATACCTGGTGAATACCTGAGAGGAGAGGAGAGGAGAGACAGATAAGTAATGACATAACACTGGCACACACACAATGTACAAATATAGGTGGTTAAAGGTGGTTAAAATTGGAATTCAGCAACAGGAGGTGCTTTCATGAGTTTCATATTGCCCCTTGATAACAATTTACCACCAATCAAAATAGCACTCCAGAGTTTGGCAATTTGGTGGTGTGCAATGAAGGCATTTGCGTGACTATGGGTTGGGCAGCGCAATAGGGATGCGACAATGGAAACAATCGGCGCTATGCAACTTTGGTGCCAAATAATGTGTTTGCGTTAACGTCCAACTAGACCACCTCTTAACGCAAACGCTGGCGCTCTGTGCAACTTGGTGACTTGATCGAGGCGCACATAGGCCTATGAACATAGGATTATCTGAAATCACATGAGAATGTTTTGTCAATATTGTGAATTTCCCCCCACGTTGAGGCAAATCGTCCAATCCATGGGAAACTTGCAAGCTGTAATCAGTGAAGCTAAAATCGATTTAACCACAGCTTGTTAAATATTAAATGCACGGACATGAAAGACCATCTCTACTGCGCAAAACTGTCATCCGTGTCAGGAAATTGCCAATATGCTATAGCGTTGGCACTGGTAATTAAAGGGATAGAAAATAGATGTTCTGATTGGCCATTATGAAACCAAACCCCCACCACACATGTTTTTTTTAGGGCCCTTAGACTTCTAAACTGTTGTATGGGCAATGGCGGGGACAAATCCTATTATTTCAGAGTTACGGTCCATGTGCTTGCCCCCTTCCTTCACACTGCACACATACAGCCATGATGGGCACAAGCGTAACTGTGCAGTGTGGCTCTGAAGGACAGGTCTGGTAATAAACACAGCCTGCGAGAGAGGCACTCTCCTTCATCCTCCAAAACTGTCCCTCTTTGTCTGCAGGGACTCTCAGCCTTTATAGCTCTTATTAGGTAAAGGCAAACAAGAGCCCGAAGAAACGAACAACAAAGCGGAAAACTAGAGGCAACTTTCCATGAAATCACTTAAAAGCTGTGTGCAAACTACCATTACTGGCACTGAATTCTAGGGGGCCTCAGCAAATGTAAGAAACTTTCCATTCCTTCCATGCTGTGTACTTGATACAGTGACCCACTCCTCTTAGAGGACTGTGCGTAGACTGTGAGGGGACCGATTTCTTCATCTAATGCCTTTCAGCCGCCCCTTTCCATAGCCACCACCTCACCAACAGCCACCAACATGTCTTTGAAGCGCTTATGAATAATAGATTGAGTTAAAATTGCAGAGCACAGCTTATTTTGGGAGAAGTGTGTGTGTGTGTGTATAACACATGCAAACATGTAAATGAGTGCGAGGTCCCCACTCATGAATAACAATCACCATAATAACCTTCTCCTTTAGTGCCACAGTGACTGATTGAATGAAAGTGACTGATGGAATACCGTTTGATGATGAAACCCAAGAGTGGCAATGCTCTCTGAACCCCGTGGTCGGTAATGAAGTTAAAGTTGTACCAGTAATTTACACAGCCTACCGTCGGTGGAGAAATGTATATCTTTTCCTCTTCTACAATGGATTTCTCCCTGTGTGATTGTTGAACGTCGGTGCAAAATGGCGAGTCTAGAAAGAAGCTCTTAGCTCTTTGATTCTGTGGGACTGACACCAAAACCTGACGTTTACCATTGATGTTTAAGACGGGTGAACATTTTTCTCCCATTAAACTCTATTGTAGCTGCTCTGGAAATATCTCAATGCGAGTCATGCGACATCACATCGTCAACGTTTGGCCCGTTATCCACTGGAATAAGAGAAATACATCACCAAACAACAAAATGGGCCCAGGAATGCAAGGTACATCACTATTAGCGTGTTAAAGTAAATCAAAGCATCCACATTACTTGGCCCTCCTTTATTGACAATGGCTATCTCACATGATCGATCACCAAGCCAACGCCATATTGTCACAGAGAGGGTATGGATAGAAAGAAGAACCACATTATGGGGTTCATTCTCATCTGTAATGCAGCCGCTCCTGACAGATATGAATCTACATGAAATAAATGACACACTAGGAATTGCCAGAGCACAGCGAGCAGGACAGAAGATACGTATTCATGGAGCTATCACTCCTAGTTTGCAGGTACAAGATATGGCTGATTTTTGTGTTGACAATGCCACGCAGGGTGACAAACACACAGACAACCTGATGCACAGAGGAACACCAGCGAGGTCCCATATGGTTGTGGTTGCCGTCCGAAATCCAACAGTAATTTGTCAATGTCATTGGGTGTCTGCTGGAGCCCGGCACGCTAACCACAACCTTATTGCGCAGAACTCTGCTGCTCCGCATTTCACCTGAATGAAAGCATTTCCTAATGACGCCTCAGATGATCTTCATTTAAGCAGAGAGATTGAAGTGTTCCATTTAACCCTCAGTGGTTATTTGGGCAGATAGCATCCAACTTAATTACCCAATAGCCATTTGGTATCTGTGTATCTGTATGTGCCAGCAGTGTGAAGAAGATGAAGAGCGGTCAGATTATTCTACTACTGATTGTCGTTTTCTTGCTTTCTGTGCAATTGCTTCCTGGGTCTGTCTGCTGTCAACATCGCTCTCTCTCTCCCCTCCCTCAGCTTTCTCATACTGGGGAGAATTGCTCTCCGGGGAACATTGCTAGACCCTCTTTCTCTCCTTTTTCCAGGACTGATCATGTTTGACAGATAGGAACAGGGCCAGGTCAACATCCCATTGGACTTTAGTCAAACAGTCCTTTTCAGCCACTGGATGACAATGATGCTAACAGAACCTTGACAATTGGGTTCTGTTACTTTGCAAATGCTGGCCTCTGACCCTGTCTCCCCTCCCCTTTCACAAGCTCTCTCCCTCACTACTCTCCTGATCTGCTGCCTCAGGTAGAGCTGTCAGAGGGAAGAAGATAATGAGTTCTCACACACTTCTCTGCCTGAAAAATGGGTAACTGTAAAGAAATACTTATCAATGCTCATTTACCAAGAGGATTGGTTCTGTGAAACAGCAAGTAGATAATATTGACTATCAATGTCTGTGTTCTGAAGTTTGTCCCGCCTTGGCATCTGTCAATAAAGCATGAAGTTGCTTGTGATAATATAAGCTGATAATCTATGTTTAGGTGGGGCTGAATTAATGAAAATACGCCAATACAGCTTTTCTTTACAATTATTTGTTGACTCCACACCATCTGCTCTAATAAGGTATATGTTTGTTTTGTTACCTTGGAAAGAAAGAAAGAAAGAAAGAAAGAAAGAACAAATAAACACATTTTCTTTCATGGTAACACGGTTCGTTCTGCTGTTGCTCCTGTTTCATTCTGAACATTAAATGTCTGTTGGTTGAGCCATGGTGTGAAATGTCAGCGGAGTCAAACTTAGTTGCTGTCAATATCCCATTAACTTATGTGATAAGCTAAAGGTCTGTGAGCGGACCAGCGAGCGAGAGCACGCACAGCTCAGCTGCCAATTAAAATGCCTTTCGACCAACAAAACACATCTCATTAGCATTCACAAGTGCAAGTGTGAATGTCTGGAAGCGCAGAGCTGCAAAACATGGCGTGACCTAGCCTATGCACGGTGCAGTGCCTCCCACAGAGTAGAGGTCAAAAATGATATTAGTCAGATGTTAGCGCTAGACACCCACAGATCGGATTCCAAAACATGCCTGCTCCTAATGCAAACGCTAAGAAGTGTATGGCCACATGAATTAAGAAAGACTACTTTGTTATCACCGTTTGTGAATGGCTTGCTGTCGATCTCCTGCCAACAAACTAAACAAGTGATGCTATCTTTTCTTTATTTCATGTTTCCATTCCCCTCGGCCCTCTGTTTATCTCCTCTGTCCATTCTCTAAGCCATCAAAAGACCCTGAAGTGCATACCATATGTATATATTTATTATTTTTTGATGGGGTTGCCATGGAGACTGTAGCAGACAGATGTCTGAACCAGGAAGTCAGGCCATGCTCATTGATTTGCCCTCATTTCCCACCTTCAACATTACTGACACAACAAAGCCATATCTTCCAATAGAAAAGGCTAGTGCTGCCATATCTACCATGTTAACCCCTGTTCAAACATTGTGCATCTTTCCCATTATTCCAATTGAGTCATTTTTATCAAGTCAGGGCATTTTCTGATCAAGAGAAAATACATCTACAAACGGAAGATGATAAGCCTTTTGCACTGTCAAAGCAGTCCTATGGCCTACCAGTCATGATCTACATTAGATGTAGCCTCCTGAACAGCTTGTTCAGGTACTGTATGCTGACTATGCCATCGGCATTCATGCATCATGATGAAGCTCCGACATTCCTATCCACAAAACTAAGGGAAGAGGCAGTGAGATCTGTATTCATTTTTGCTGGATGACACTCCACTATCACCCGTCTTGTATTTTTCCATTACTGAATAAGCAGGTAATAAAACACTTATCTTGCTCTTCCCATTTGCTTTGCTGGCAGGCCAGTGCAGAATGTGTTGACGAGTAAATTGAAATGTTAAGCCAACCTGTTTTATTATGGGGCGGCAGTAGCTCAGGAGGTAGAGTTCCCGCCCCGCAACCACACGGTTGAAGGTTAGAGTCCAGCTTGTAGTGTCCTTGAGCAAGTCACCTAACCCCAAATTGCTCCCGTTGAGCAGACTGGCGCCTTGCATGGCTGCTTCCGCCAACGGTATGAGGATATATATGCAAGTCGCTTTGGATAAAATGCGTCTGCTAAATGGCGTAATGTAATGTAATGTAATGTACTCACTCAGGGGCTCCAAGTCTCAAGGTTACATCACGTTCACATAAGCAGTCTATTGTGACGTGGCGTTGTTGTTCGACAAATCAATATCCATTATGGGAGAATTTAACAAGCATTTCACGGTAAACCAAAGCAGCTCGGGGGGTTAGGAGAAAGAGAGAGGCCTTTGATCCTCTGGGCTCACTGGGAGGGGTAGGGAGGACTAAAGTTTATGAAAAAGGTATTTGAGTTGCAAGATGTGCACTTTCTCCCCTGCCTTCTCGGCAGTGATGGCAGCAGTTTAAGTGGTTGCACTGCTGTGAGGATAAATAATGCAGAGGGCTGCTGCGCTAGTGACAGGGCTGGCACTGAGTACGGGGAAGGAGGGGTTTAAACACACACACACACACACACACACACACAGCTGCCTCACTCGTCATGATGGCTTTGCGTATGCCACTCACCTACCTGCACGCCAAGCGAGCTCCTTCTGCGACTTTAACACCTCTATACACGAACATATTTCATGTCACATTAAACAAATGTTGCCTTTTTATGTGACGTGTTGTGAATTTTATGGAACGTATATATCATTGCACCCAAATGTAATTTACCATGCCAGTCAATAATGTTTTATGTTACAAGACAGCACATAAGTGAGGGAGGGATGCGATAGGACACACAGGATTGCAGTCGCTGCTGCCAGCATTATGTTTATGCTCCTGGGGAAGAGGGAAAGGGAGGGTGAAAGATGAGGGGGGGGGACTAGATAGAGTGTGAGAGATAAAGAGAGGATGGAAATGGAGTAGGCAAGAAAATACTGGGGAAGGGCAAGACAAGAAGTGAATCCCTGAACTCTGACCATGGTTATTGTCTTCAGTGTGGATTGTGTGTTGAGGAGTGGCTTTCACCTCTACTGGGAGGACCATTAACATGCTGCTTGTGGATGGGCAGTTGTTCTCTTCAGCAAAGCCTCCCATTCTGATTTCCTATTTGCTTCGCCGGCCCAGTACCCTGCATCTGAGATTAACTCCCAATCCACATCAAACTACTTTCATCCGCTGCCCTTCAAATATCCTCTGTAATGAAAACAGCCTGAACTGAATATGAACCAAAGATTGTCTGATTTTAATGTAGGTACTTTTCCGTTTACTCTCAACTCCCCTGTGGAGTCTAAAAATTGCTTTTTTAGAGATCTTTTGACATACCCCGTTTGGACTGATTGGTAGCAGCAAGAGGTAACGGGAGCTCGCCGTTTTAACCGACAGCTGACTCGGGAGCCAATATTCTCTGCTGGTCCAAGTACTACAGGTATGTAGAACTTCATCAAGAATCAACTACACCCAGACTTTATGCATCCACTCTACCCGAAGAGACTTGAACATCAGTACAACATCCTCCTGAGCTGAACGTCCCATCGGGGATTGGAGCTGCCCATCAGGGCTAAACAGTTATCTCTAATACCATTGGAGCGCTCTGCCGAAGAACCACTTCTGAAGAACCACCGACTTCAGATTGGATAGTGCTGATTGGGCGTTTAGGAAAGATTAGCTACCTCTACCATTCTCCCTCTAAATTGTTTTTATATTTTATCGTGTATTTCTTTATCGTTTCACTTTAAAACAGTATGATTTGTATTTACGCTAAATTCAATAAATGAATAGTAAAATGTTCATGTGAGTTGCTCACCTTTTGGGGTAGATTTAGCTGCCTTGTTAGGGATTTAGCTCACCTCTTCTGAGCAGCCAGGTTCTCAAAGGTTACTCTAGATTTGAGTGGAACAAGAGATCCACTAAACATACCCTAATTAATGTATACCAACCCATTGAACGCACCAAGTGTTTCACAGAGAAGAGCTGCCGTTACTGACTATGGTGAACGTAATCAGTACCTAGTATCTTAGGCCGGTTGCTGGGGACCGGAGGTTGTGTTGTCAGCCCCGGGAAACAATGCAGAAGCTGGGAGGATCAACCCACCACCTGACTGAAGTGGTGCAGTGTAATCCATCATCATATACAGATGCTCCTGGTTGGCCAGTATGATAAGGTCAAACTATCAGCTCCAGTTGTGCCTTGAAGCCAAAAGTCAAGTCAAGCTTGAAATTGTTCCCTCTAGTTTGTAAGTAAAAAAAAAAGAAAGAAGAAAAACAACATGTCAGCCTCCTTTCTATTCAGTCTGGATGTTAAAAGTGGGGTCGATAAGCTCACTAGTCCATAGCTTCAACAGCAATATGTCTACACAGAAGATAGATAAAGGTATATTTACTTTCAGGACCCTGTGCCCTGTGTCACTGCACCCCCCTCCCTGTTAGAGAGTGTACCCCCCGAGGTCCTGAAGTTCAAACATCCCGCACTCCCCGAATACTGGTTGAATTCCTCTCCTTCCCTCCAACTATCCTGTCTTATTATTCGTATTCAAATGACATGTTCTCTTCTCTCTCTCCAGGTCCACGACTGTCAAGTGTGCGGAAGGCATCCAGATATAGCGATGGACTGCTAGCCGTCGCCCCGGGCTCATCAATCAACATCACACATACCCGGTCATTAATTATAATAAGTCACCAGTCGCTGAGGCCCGGTGGGGCTCCGCCTCATCTGTCACCACCTCCCCGTCTCTGCCGGGCCTGATGCGAGGCAGAGTAATGGGCCAGGGGTGGAGGTGTCATGTCATGTCTCCCTCACGATGAAACCTGCTTCGCACACTGCCATGATTACTACCATTATCCCCCACGTCCTCATCGCCAATAGGTCACATCAAAGAGGCCACTGACCTTCCACAGTTTCAGGAACGTCAAGACATATCTGAGAGGTGCTCATTGCTCTATTAGCGGACTGCACTGGTTCAGTTGACTTATCTATACACCAGCTCTTATCTTCTGCAGATACTGTCGATGTATCAAACATGGCAACATGTCCCATAATCCCTTAATATCTAATGAGGCTTCCAACGGAAGACTAAGAAGTCGATGACAAAGAGACCATTATCTCAACACATATTTTGTGAGGCAGTAACATGCAGCGGGTTTGGTCAGGAGGAGCTTCGATGCGCTCGCTCAACCCAAACACACCGATATCAATAACACACCCAGCTGAATGGTTGCCCACTGTTCACCTTAATGACGAGGACAGACAGTCTGGCCTGGTACCACTACTTTATGCTTAATGGCATTATTGGATATATACAGATTCATGTCGTAGAAGCCCAAGCGATCCATGTTCAGACACAGTAATTGCAGAATTGTAACTGTCACTCCCCCACTTGCCACTAGCAAGCAGATTTCAGGTGAACTTGAGGAGCAGTATCCTGACAAGTCAAGTTGTATTTATCAAGTGCACAGTATAACACAAGGTCATTATGAGCAGTGCAATTCTTAGGACGTGGTAAGCAACAACTACATATTGGCATAAACATAAAAGTAGAAAAAAATGAAAAAAGATGATTAATAGTTAAAGGATCACAACTAAGGGCAAGAGTAGCAAAAATATACATAGCAGTCAAACATTAGCAGCAATTCCAGAGCCTTAAAAGATGGGGAATATAGACGGTGTGGCACACTCGTGGGGAAAAGGAGTGTCCACGTGGCCGGCAATAACAAACTGCAATGTCCACACAGCGATTTACCCGAAACAGCTCTTTATTTACTACTTCAGGGAGGAAAAGGGTTAATCTCTGATACTCAATGTCACTTGTGGGGTGGTCATGGTTCAGTCCAGGGGGCAAGGCAGGAGAAGGGTTGTCAGTAGTGATGGCCGGCTCGGTACTCACGCTCGATACTGTGTCGACCTTTTCGATACTTTACGATTCTGAACAATGTTCCGAGCAGGGTTTCGAAACACCTCCGGTCACAAGATAATGACAAAAGGCATCGGAAGGAAGTGTCGTTACGTCACACAAACACCTGACTCGGTTTCAAAAGCGGGGCGGAAACCGAAAACTTCGAATGTTTGGTGTGAGTTTATTGCGAGAGAGATTTGCGAGAGAGAGATTTGTGAGAGTTTATTGAGTTTGCTGTGAAACATTAGCGAGAGCCTAACAATAAACTCGAAACACTACGCGACAGTGACGTCGTTGTCTTATAAAGTATTTTCACCTAATAATTGTAAGCCTCCGTGGCCGTGCGGTATCGCGTAGGTCTTTCAGTCAGGAGTAGTTTTGATGCGTGACATCGAACC
>OMOT01080048.1:0-18500 GCA_900312575.1 Acanthochaenus luetkenii
TGTGTGCGTAACACCTCATATGTAGAAAGTTCCCCAGCTGCGCAGCAACGGACATGTTTACTGTGTTGTCGGCAGGGTCTGAAATTAACTTTTTAGCTCACAGCTAAATGAAATGTACATTACCAGTCAAAGGTTTGGAAACACCTGCTTAAACCAGTTTTTTCATGATTAAAAATGCTTTAAACTGTATAAACTTGTCTATAGACACTTTCTATTTCATTATATATGTGTACTTATATCATAAGTGAATTGCATTCAAAAGTTTAATTTTTAAATGAAAATCTCATTGGGAGGGGGGGTGGTGCATTGTTTTATTTCAATATATTGGTACATACTGGTGTTCATGATGACATCTATCTGAACAGAAGCTCCAGGACCTGTAGAATCTTTCATATCCAAATAGACCACCCACCATATTTAAACATGCATGGCATCTAATCCTACAGAAATGTCACACATGCAGTACCAAACGATTTTTAAAACCTTTGAATGCACTTCACTTGTGATTATCTGCGTATACAAGTACACATATATGAAATATGAAGTGTTTATATACACGTTTATACAGTTTCAAGCATTTTTTATAATAAAAAAAGCTTGTTTAAGCAGGTGTTTCCAAACATTGACTGGTACTGTATATACACAGCGTCCATGTTTAGCGGTCAGTAGAGCTAATGAAGCCGGACAGCCCAGTGAGATGTACCATGTGTTACACTTTCCTTATACTACTGTCACGGAAGTAATAAATGTCCTGCCAAGAGAGAGACGTGTTTTGACTCCTGATATCCAGGAACTAACCGGATGGTAGATGAAGTTAGATGTTAACGTTACCACACTAACCAGAACTGAAGGAGGTAACGCAGTGTAACCCGCGCGGCTCTCCTCCGCTCCGCTAAATATACGCGTCGGTCTACTATTTTAGTTCAGAATAGCAGTTTGCAGACCAGGTGCGTTTTGTCTGAATTCTTTCTACCCGGCCGTAAAATCCAAACTGCGCCCAGACGCTTTCAGCCCAGATGGAGTGAGTTGGATTACTTCTTCTTCTTCCATCGTAGTGTGCTTCCTCTGCTGGACCGGTGGCAAAAAGACATTTCTATGACAAAATGTCTGTAACGTTAGTGCAAAAAAAGGACTGAAAAGAATCGATTTGGGGGAATTTGTGAATCGATCTGATAATCGTAGACAATAGAATCGCGATTCTTACATGAATCGATTTTTCCCACCACCTCTATTTCAGACTGAGAAACCAGAACAGGGTTTGAGAATGAGGGCAGGGTTGGGACTGATTTGAGTTTCTGAAAGGCCGATACCAAGACTTTTGGGGTTGAATCTGCCAATAGCTGATATTGTGTGCAGATATCAAATATCTTTAAATGTGACAAATTTCATGCCAAAATGTTCTTGCCAGGGTGGAAAAGCATCTAAACAGTATTTAGACCATGAGACTCTAAAACTCTCCATCTCCCATAGACAACCAGCGTACTATCGATAATTATACACTAAATATGTAATCAAACTGCAACATATTCATCATTATCAGAGGTGGACGACACCGATATCACATTTTTAATAAAAGGCAAATATCGGCCCAATATATCGGTATAACCCCACATGAAAGAGGGGTGAAGGAAGGGAGAAAGAGACTGTGTTGGGGGGAGAGTCCGTTACTGGCAGGTGCAGACCTCCTTGTAGAGAGATATGAGAGAGAAAGAGAGGAGACTTTCTTTCTATGAGCGCTACTTGCTTCTCCAACAGCCCTGCAGTGATAACAACCCCAGATTTGTTTCACGCCCCGGCCCTCTCGGGAAGGATACATTTCATTAACTATTCAGTCATTGGCGAGTGAGGCACAAGTTAGTCAGACGTGACGGTAGTGCCAAAAATTGTGGCTTTCATCACAGACTGCACTTGTTTCTGCATCGAGAATTCCTCCTCACCGACAATGTTTGGTTTGTTCGAGGGACGGCTCACTCAGCGTTCCTGAGATAATAAATCAATAGATGAAAAGGCTTGTGTTTGCATGGCGTTGGGGATTATACTTTAATGGGAAACTACGAGTGATGAATGTAATGTGTATCTGCTTCCTTGAGGTGAATGCCTCCAGGCGTTCTCCTGCGCTGGCTTCATCAACAGAGAAGATTCATCAGCCTTTGATCATCTGACATCTGGCTGCATCATCAATAACTCTTGTGCTTTCAGCGTGTTCACAATCACAGAGTTTAGTAAGCTGTCAGAGGTCATCTTAGACTCACACTTGCAAAGAAAAAAAAAGGAAAGATGGAAGAGAGATGACATGAGACAAAGGCAGATTCAAATCCACAGCATTGCGAGTAGAGAATCAGTCCCTGAGCCCACCGGGAAACCCACATATAATATTACTATGATCTTAGCAACAACAACAAAAAAACGCTTCCATAAAAACACAATACAGAGTCTGAGATGTCTCTTTTGCTCTCTTGTTTCTAGCTTTGCAAGCGACTTGAACTAACCAAGACCACTGGAATGATCATATTACTGTCCATCCAAGCGTTTCTTGACAAAAGGGAAATAGAGATAGATTTGGAGTTATGACAAGCCAATATTGGGTAAAAGCTGTAAGATAGTGGCTCTAAACGAGTCTGTACTGAGCCCCTCTGCCCATTGCTTACAACCTATCCCATGCCATGGAGAGCTCCAGCGCACGTGGCTACGTTGTCCAGACAGGGAGCAGGGGGCTGTTTGTGGACTGAGCCCCAGTCTTCTTATGCCGTGACTGCAGTGTAGATGTAGCCTTACCATGGTTGCAGGGTTCCAGGTGGTGGAAGGAGCCATCTTGGGTTGCCAGTTGGTTCCACCAGTCAGCTTCTTCTCACCGGGCTGACTCCAATGAAGATCACTACACAGTTCAAATGTTTAGCATGCAGTACCGCTAGGGTAAAGTCACAAATTCAATGTTATCTGAATAACACACTTACTTCTTTGCTGTGCCGTTGCCAATTCCCAAATCTAGCGGGGATAGAAGCAAGTAATGAATGCACAGACATGACAAACCACACATAATTCACACCAGACAAACTGGGGAAAGTGTAATGTTTTTCTTCACGCTCATATTTTATTTGTTATATATTGTACATATTTGATATTGATATTTGTAATCTATATTCATACCGTGTTAATTTTTCTTAATATTTTTTATGTACATATTTTCTGTTAAATAACAGTAGTAGAACAGACAGACACACACTTTACTTGCTGAAATTCATATATTTCTAGACTTTTCATTTGTATATTTCAAATTAATACATTCTAGTATTGTAATGCTGGTTACATTATTCCTACCATTTCCTTTACTGTACCCTATTATTTCACCTAATCTAATTCATCTGTTTAATTAGTTATATTGTGTAATGAATAAATGTTAGTTGTCATTGTCACCAATATCACTTAATGGCACTTACTGCCAACAAGATTGGCCAATGAGGAGTCCAGGTCATCGGACACCAGCTTGCTGGACTGTTGGGAGCTCGGGGTCAGGCACTGATTGGGTGAGGAGGCCACTGTGGGTTTGAGGATGTCACCTAAAACATCATCTTAATAAAAGGGGGCAGGACAAAGGGAAGGGAAGGGAAGGGAAGAGGGTGAAAGGTCGGGGGGACAGAACAGGTGAAGACAACAGACAACACACACACCGACAAAACACAACAAAACACAAAATGCACATACAGACAAAGAGAGAGAGGATGTTCAGCGTGGATGAGGCAGGAAGCAGGCTCAAAGAAAACTGATCAAGCCAAGAATGTGTGAGAGGAGTGCGTGTCAAGTCAACTCACCCAGTCATGCATATGACATGCAAAAAGCCAAGGACCCAGGGAGTGTGTTTACCCCAGGATAGGGAAGAGAAAAAAAATGTTGGGAGATAGTGAGCAAAAAAGCAGTCCAAAAACCAGTGACACACAAAGGGTGTAGAAACAACTGTGTTAGAGATTAACGGTGCTATGAGTATCAATTTTTTAACATCAATAATTAAGGCCACATTTCTAATAAATCCTGTTGCTTCTTGTCAAAGAGAGGGTGCTGCCATTTGCTGCATTTGTGCTCAAAGAATGGCACCCTCTTCCGTAAAGCAATCCAGCAGATTTCCCATCAAATCAGACCTGGACACAATGTAAAATGCTGTGTAGAGGTTGGTCTTGCCGATGGTCTCGTTTGTTTATGGAAATTTTACTAATGTCAATGGCAATGATTTATTGATGTTAAAATGCTACACATAGCACCTTTAAATCATTAGCACCTTTAAATCATTAAAACCTAAAACTAATTGAAAAGCATCTGAGCACAAATTTTAAATAACATCTACACGCTCAGATTTATTACGGGTATTTTTACAACTTCAGGGCCTATTGTAACTTAAAAATACAATAATAATCAATCAGATAATAAATAATTGTAAAGGTGAGTCCCCCTCAGTTTATATGGTTACTACGCCTATGGAAAACACATACACACTACACTGAAGCATCTTCATTCTTTGCTCCTGTACATGCCAAAAATACAGAACATTTTGATGGCAGATGAAACCATTATTCAAAGCTAAAAAGCATTAATGACACCTTTTTGTGATATGTTTAGTGTGTTATTTTAGAAAGAACCAACCCCCACCTATCTCACTGGCTGCTGAGGTTGGTTATGTACTGAGCTGAGTGTAAAATGTATCTCATGTACTTTTTGTTTTGTCCAATAAGGAACTGCTTACTGAAACTGCTCAATAGAAGTTCAAGAAGTAAAAGAACATACAGTAAGTCATACATATGCTATCTTGGTGAACCAGTCAGGGAAAGCAATTGTTAGACTGGAGGAATAGCTCTCTATAAGGGACAAACCAGGGAGTTTTTTGTCCAGTGGCTTGCAATGACTTTCCATCCAAGTTATTAGTCATGTGGCAATATTGCTGCTTATGTCATGCTGATCTGGCCTTAACCACTAGTAACACCCCTGGAACACCCACTCCAAAAGGAAGCAATTTCCTCTAAATAAACCTTGCTGTACAACACAGATGCTGTCACAGACCGAACACTGATATGTTCACTGAATAGAGGTGTGAGCTGAAACTTAAAAACAACCCGATACTAAAATTCTGACCAGTGAATGGGCTCAAGAGTAAACAGTTGGGGTTTATGCGAGGAAACAGACTAACTTGATGAAATTAGAGGATACTTTTTTTTAAATATATAATGCCAGTGAGGTTTGAATGTATGAAAACAATTACATTAAAGAAAAAAGAAAAATACAGGCTGGTATGATCTGTTGGTAAGGCATACAGACAAGCATTCTTATTGAGACAACAGGAAGGTTCAGAGGGTCTTAACAACACAACCAGATTGAAATAGTGAGATGACTATGAAGCATAAATATGCCATGTCCCACCTTTTGAGCATTGAGGGTATTACTGCTGGTAAGGTGGCTTCAGAATAATGTGCCTGATAAAAGCAGTCATTGTTGAAATGTGTTGTCATCCATTTCTCCAGATGACAACAGCCTAAACAAAGGGCCACCAAATACTCAGACCACCTCACCAGCAAGTGTTGAACCCTAGAAAGACTTTAGGAGATCCACTTTTATCATCTGCTGAGGTATGAACGCTTCTTGGTTCACGTCAGCCACAAACACTCACAAACAGATCAAAGTTCAGCACTTCGACAATCCAATGAACATGTAATTTGTCCCCCAAACCTTTAGGTGGCAGCAGAGGTCATGAGGCCCTGCTGGCTCCCAAAGGGGAATGGGAAGCGTTTGTGAGGATGGGGTGTGTGTGTGTGTACTCGAGAGACTGCATGTGAGCAGACAAATGAGAGTGTGACACTTACCCGCAGAGTCTAGGTTGTTAGCATTGGTGTTGTTGCCAAAAACAGAGTCAAAGTCGACGTTAAGGCCTCGGGCGTTTTGTGGCTGCTGGGGTGTCGGGGATGCGGAAAACCCTGATGAGGCAAAAAGCAAAATAAATGATAAATCAGGGGCCCAATATTCATACCATAATTCCTCGAATCTATCCAATGCAACCACCTCTAGGTAAGAAACACAACATCATTTTTTGGGAAAGTTTATCCATTCAAAAGCAACTGCATACTGAAACCATTTTTCAGCTGAAAATATAAGTATTTGGTGACGCTGTAACTAAAAACTTAAATCCTTTTGTAGAAATCACAGCTAGTCATAGAATGACTTTCGACAACCCTCAGAGAAGGAGGTTCTCTTTGCTGTATACATGTAGGTGAGCAACAGTGATAGCGGCAGCATAGTAAGAGTGGAAAGAGAACGATGCCGTGGGCTGGTGTGCCTGGTTGTTTAGATTACAAAGAAGCTGTTGAAAAGAGCGTTGTATTTCACATGCTACTGACAACTGATCCACAAAGACACAAGCTGTTGCTGCATTGCATTCTGATCTATTTAGGCTACTTGGTGGAGAAATTGGCATCTCTTCCTCTTCTACGATGGATTTCTCTCTGTTTGATTGTTGAATGTCGGTGCAAAATGGAGTCTAGAAAGAAGCTCTTGCTCTTTGATTCTTTGGGACTGACACCAACACCTGATGTTTACCGTTGATGTTTTAGATAGTTGAGAAATGTTCTTCTCTAAAATTCTATGCTGGAAATATCTTAATGTGACGTCACGTCACGTACGTTTGGTCAGTTATCCGCAGGAATATGAAAAATATGGCATTAAACAACAAATCTAGGGTAAATCAACAATAGCTGTTTTTTAACAGAAAAGTGTATTACAGTGGATTTTCGAGTCAGACCAATAAGGCATGGCTCAACCTGAGTTTCTAGCAGCCGTTGTACCTACCTCTGAATAGACCAGCTACAGCAGGGGGCTCAGATTGGAAGAGAGGGGTGGTGGTGTAAGGGGTTGGCCCACAGAAGGAGTCTGACACACAGACAAGAAGAACAGCAGGGAGGCAAAGAACCAGACAGAAAAAAGACAGAGAAAATTATGAAGATACAAGACCAGAAAAAAAACTACAGCAGTAAAAGAGCAGCTGGAAGAAGCTGATCAACTGTGGAAAGGGGTTTCAAGACAGAAAAAATCCAGATAGGGATTTGCAGGACAGAAGGGGAGGAAGCCGGGACTCATCACACAGCCAAACCAAATACAGGTCAAACTAATAAGGACAACTAGTGGCTAAACACAAAACAGTGCAGGTTCCCATAACGGTGTAACAATGTAATTTTTCTTAACATTGTAGGCCTGGTTAGAAAAAACACGGTGTAAATTCAGCTCTACTAATTCACTAATGTTGACAAACATGTTCCACACTGACACTGCTCTAATGTCAGGAATCTATAAGCCAGCGAGTTGCCCACTTTAGTACCTGTGATAAAATGCTCTATCCGCACTGAAGTATCAAGATCAGATGCCAGGGAAGAGCTTGAATCAAAAAAGGGATTGTAATGATCTGGAGAAAAACAAAAGTGCTGCTGATAAAGCATAGACATTCATGAAACAAAGGGTTTTAGCCTTTGAAATACAAACAGAAAGACGGAACACAAATAAAATATTAAACAGCCTAAATCAAAGCATGTTAAGAGCTGAGAAAATAAACAGTGCGAGTGTAAGGAAACAAATATTTTGAGTCTTAGATGAATGTGACTAAAGTGTAAAAAAGTGTTCTGGCCAGCAACATAAAACCCAGTACAGGCATAGCCTCCATTCCTTTCCCTCCTGCTTTTAAATATACTCATATATACTCAAACCATGTAGAATTAATTGAGAGCCAATCCCAACCCTACAGCCAGTTTGAAATCACACTGGCCACCCACCATTCAGACATGTCAATCAAATCAACCCCCGTCACCTACTGTAAAACATCTGAGCCAGGATGAACTTATGTGACTTGTTACGTTAGTATGACACAGAAAATGGCCAACAAATTATGGGGATACAAGAAAGAAAGACTGAAAAGAAAAGAGAAGACGTGGTTAAAACAATCCCACCGAACACTTCATGGCAGGGTGTCCTAGAGCATAGACTACCAGCGTCCGAGGACGCCGTGGATGGGTGGACAGCATCGACAACAGGTAGTTTGAGGAAAGGGTTTGAGTTTGGAATCGATTCCTCCACAGCTTCTGCAGCAGAGGTGAAAGGATCTGGGTGGGCAGAGGGACAGAAAGGGAGTACAAGAAAAAAAGGAGGAAGAGACAGAAAAGAGATTACGGTGGAGAGGAGGGTGAGAAAAGTTAAGTTAAAAAAAGGTTCATGCAATGCGTGAGCACGAGGATTCATTCCAGTGATGTAGGGAGGGGAAAAGGGAGTAGTAAAGTGTTGAAGATACAGAAACAGGCTGATATCATGCACACTACACTACATCTGTTACGCTGCTCATATTAATCCAAATCGCACACCAACCAGCCAGCCAGCTTTATTGCGACCACTTAACCAGTCCACAGGTTAAGGGACTTCATTATCAGAACAGTCAGAGTTCAACAGCAGCAGCAAACAACCTTTAGCACAGTGGCTGATATCGAAAGGTATCATGCATACAATAAAACATCAGTGTATCAGAGTATGTAAATATAGACATAAATGTCAAATTGCCTAACCAGTTAGTGACAAACTCCAAGAATGCAACCACATTCTAGTTACATTAGTTATACAAACAGCTACATTTGTCTCAATTGTGGAAAAAGTTGATATTTGGAGTATTAAGTAAAATATTTCTCTTGACAAAGCTTGACAAGTTATTTGACATTGATGGGCATGGACTAAATGGCCTTAATCTGAAACTATAAAATAATGAATAGATGCTTTTAGTCCATTCACTAATATCTCAAATTAAAAGCAAATAGTACTTATCTTACAGTGTCAACCTTATCATTATTTACATACCTTTGATATGAGACTGAAGTGAAAAGCACACAACATTATAAAGCATTTGAGATTGTTGTAACTGACCGTGCACGTCAATATTACACTCCTAATGCTTTTATGAGGATAAAAAGATAATGCAGCGTTAATTCAAAGATTATCGATCACTTTCATACAAACAAGTCATGCACTGAGTGCAATCATGTACTCAACAGTATATTTTATATTAATTGGCAAGCTAAAGTTTCAAATTCTAAGGAATTTCCTTGATCGATAGTCGCCAACGTAAATGAACAATGAATCGATCAATCAATAAAGAAACATAAAAATTGCTTATGACAGAAAAAAAACGACGTTTTGTTTAAGTATGATATTTTAATATTTTAATAAGGCTGGGGAAATTGCCCTCTCTCTTCCGAGGCGAATCAGTGACTAACACGTTCGTCTATGACATACAAAAATAAGATGAGCCTTAATTAGAAACTTACATTTGCAAAATGATGAAATAGATAAAGATAAATAACGTTTTTGAAAACAGCGCTATAATAGATTCCCTCTTGAAATGAGAAAGCTACAACAAACTACGACAGCTCAGGTCTCAGTTTAAAACGTAAACTGCATAAGTGCAGTAACTACCCAAGCCTGTTGATTTTTATTTAAGAATATAAGCATGTTTACATGATCAGGGTGAGTCGTGTGCGCAGTCGGTTTACAGTGAGACCAGCTGCTGGAAATATGCGTTCCGATGGGACCGACATCCCAGGCACGCAGAAGTAGCGTTGCGCCAACTTTGCCAGCCTCTGGAATCTTCCTCCGTGAACTTTCCACCAATCTGTGGGACTGACATTTAGCGGTGATGGAATGTCCTTCAGAAAGTTGTCCACTTCTGTTTCCGTGTCGTTGGTGCAGGTGGAGTAGTGGTCGCCCAGGAGTAGAATAGCAGCATAGAATAGCAGCATAGCATAGCATAGCATTGGCAGCGCGTCTCACAGGCTGAGACGGGGTTTGCTGGACTGCAGCACCGGCCTGTGACCCCCCCCATTTCCGTTGTCGGTCACATGGTTTGCTTCGTCCGTGGTGGTCACATCCACTTCTGCTGCCAGGCAAATGGCAGTGCACATTGTTGTCTTTTTGTGTGAAATGTTCCCACACGAGACTCCTTTTTGCCCGCTTCATGGTCCAGTGAGTCTTCTTCTGTGTAAAGTTAATACATGTTTCCTAATTGCAGTGAGCGCCCCCTTGTGTTTAACTTAATGATTGCATTTCATCAACAGCTCCCGTTGACACAATTGAGATGAGACCGCAAATAGCTCAATTTGATCATTACATTTTAAATGGTCATCGATCAAATTATTAACAGCAGTTAATCGATCAACGACTAATCGTTAATACCCCTATGGCAAACAGTGTTCTCCAGCCATGTCATCAAATACAAATAACATTTGATCTTATGTGAGGGTCTAAAATGAACGCAAATGAAGACACACCCATGTTTTCTTTTGGGCTAAATGGTGGTAATGGTAAATATTTGTTCAACATGATCCAGGAATGTTATGATATGCTGATCCAGGTCAATCTGGTGTAGAAGGCACTCGCTAAAGCAGGTATGCAATAAATAAAAACGGAAATGAGTTTGTCAAATAAATGATTATGTAAATACATTTGCAGCCAAGGTTTGTCTGTAAAATATCTGTCCACCACTACCAGAAATATACCTGTCATATATACCATGTATAAGGAAGCCGATGTGGTAGTATGGCTATTAGTTTGTGCATTAGAATATTGCTAAGTGGGTTTCTTTGTTTTCATCTTCAGATGAAATATGGCCAATATTACCATGAACATTAAAAAAAAAAAAACATGAACAACTTACCCAATATGCAACTCTTTGTGGGTGTGTTCTCTGACATAGCTACTTTCTATGTTCAGGAAGCCCGTTAATTCCCTTCGACCCAGCTAATGGAAACAAACCTTGTCCGCATTTTATATTTCAAAAGTTCTCTTAAAATTCACTTGACAGTTGTCTTATATCAACTTGTCTGTCATTTTTGTTTTATGTACAGATGCAGTTTTTCTTTGAATAATCAAATGGTAAACCTTAATCCTTCTTGTTTACCTATGCACATAACCTGCCGTACGAGAAACCAAGGAGCTGCATGTGTAATATACTGCGGTCAGTATGTATATGTGTATATATGTGTGTGTGTGTGTGTGTATTTGTGAATACAGTGGCAGAGTGGACTGAAGTGTTGCCAAGAAGTGTAGAGCTCTCACCTCCCCATGTGTTGGCAGTGGAGAGAGGCAGCGGCTGCTGGAAAGCCGGCTGCAGGTCCAGCAGGTCACTGGCTGCCTTAGAAGTGCTGGAGGGAATGAGGAGGAAGACAAGGGCAAAAAGGATACACAAATCAGTCACTCATTGACAAACTGCAAGTCTCCTTCCTCCAAGTTTGCAGTTAAATATGATCGCATTCCTTTGCTCTCCAAATTAACCTAGAGTACCTAGATTAACCTATAAATATTTTCTAATAATTATAATAAATCATACAATGCTCGTGCACACTTCATATTCTCATATCCTTATTTCTACTTGGCACATTCTAGTGATGAAACTGTCTGCTGCATTATGTTTAAATATCCCTGTTTGCTATATTCTCAATTGTACTCCATTTCCTTGTGCTGTATCAGATCCTATCACTATTGCAATTTCATCTCATCTTAGAGAACAACGAAGATATCAGACGAAAAAACGTGCGAGTTCCTTTTTAAAATGTTGAACAGCCAATGTACTTGCAAATTAATAGTCCATCCAAATCCGTCACACAATCTACCTAGTAATCTAATCTAGTCAAAACCTCACTGAGAAATTAACCTATTCAATTATTGAACTGAACAGTTTATCTACCTTCAGCCCCCCCCACACCAACCTTCAAAAATCCTCAAGTTTAAACTGTTAGGGTTCAAACATTGATACATTTTATTTAATTAGTGTTTAGTGGTTTTGTTGCATTTGGATATTAGTTTTGGTTCAAACCTAAACCTGTTCTGATATTACTATTAATCTGATCTTAGTTCCCGCATTGTAGTCATACTTATATTAAAAAGATCCTAGCTTTCAGCAGCCTGTTATGTAAGCTACCTTATCCCTCAGAAAAACTGTATGATTGAGGTGGGGAAAATGTTATTTGTTTAGGCAAATGCAGTGATTTCCATGTTATCTACTTGTATGTGTAAGTCAGGAAAATGAATGGTGGTCATTTTAAAGTACCAGGGTGCCGCTCTCTGTGACCTCACCTGTTAGTGGAGCTGGGGGTGGAGAAGAGGTCGATGGCTGGAGCAGAGTTGATGGTCCCGCCCAACTTGGAAATAGGAGAGGAGTCTGTGGTTGCTGTAGCAGGATTCTTCTTGAGCTCCATCAGACGATGCTCCTAGGGTGGATAGGAGGCCAGTGTCACCAGGAGAGAAGCTAACAGGCTTTACCTATATCTAACTAGACAGTTTTATAGTCAGCAATGTAAAATCCTTAACCAAGATTATGCTAAATGTTTGTCATTGGCAAGCAGTCCCAAGGGCATCAATTAATCAAGTCCTTGCATCTAATATAATTTGCCACAAAAACCTTGAAACACACTTAAACTCGACTAAATATCTAGGGATAAAGTGGAGCAATTGACCAGATATTATTTTGTCACCGTGATAAATGATTACACAGAGACACCTACTTATCAGCTTGGAGGGAACATTGGTTTCGAATGCTCCTCTGATGTGATTTATTTGGCTTCCAAATAGATTTCTAGTGATTTTAGCTTGATCTTTGCTCTCCATTATAAAGATAACAACTATGAGATCATATCTGTTTTATGGTAAGGCAAAGCGAGTGCCAAACCCTGCCATATCCACCTGACGCCCTTGGACAGAACTTTACTAGAGGGAGATGGGAGACCGCACTAATGAAAACTACATGTTATTACACCCTACTGAAACATTTCAGTATGCAGAAAAACACATGCCAAACAAATGCTGAAGTAAACACTAGGAAACAAAGGGATAGCATTGTTGCCAATTCAGGAAAAAATACCAGTAAAGGCTTCTTCAACAGACTTTCCCAAAGCCAATTTCTCCCACCCTTCGAGGGCTAAGTAGTAAGTGCTGCTGGACATTGCTGGTTTGGCCTGAAGTGCTCTAAGCTGAAAGGAATGTAGGTGAGTGAGGAAAATGTACTTTCAGTGCTTTTAGGCGAGCCTGCTCTTCCTCCAGGGCTGCCTGTTTTTCCCTCTCGTCCACTTTGGTGAAAGATCTGCCGGTGTTGGCCAGAGAGGAGACGGCATTGGAGAGAGTGCTAGCCCTGAATCAACAGAGAGAAAACAGAGTGACAAACCAGGAGTTATTTCATGGCTATGGAAAAAATACATTTTACATACCAGTGAGATTAGCACATTTACTATGCACATTTACAACTGGACTTTGACACTACACCGTGGCAAGGCAAGGTATAGGCTTGGCTCTCTATTCTACTAGGAATTTAAAATAAAAAAAATGCAGACCATACATTTCAAATAAATAAAAACATACACCTATTGGTGAGGCAGGTCTATATCATTATATATATATATATACACACACACACGTGTCTAGGCCTTGACACTGACACATAATCTAACAGCTCCACTCTCACTGTGAGTTGCCATTTTCCTAATATTGACTGCAAAACGAAAGGCAAAACTAGACATTTTATTTTGAATCGTCTTCCATGCTCAAAAACTCTTCAGCTCAGCCTCACACTCTTGCCGTTGGGTTGCCAAAGCAAACATGTGCCTCTATTCCAGGCCTAGATGGTAGGGAGCCAGGTCAGGTGAACAGAGATGAAGCACACCTACCTGCTGGCTGCTGTGGAGTCTTTGACTTTCTTTCCCTCTAAAGAGGCCAAGTGCTGCTCCAGGGCATCCAACAGGCTGCTGGGGGCCTAGAGTCATTGACACACATTAAGTTTCAAAGGCTGAGAAAAGACTAATACAAGATGTTCTTCTTTAAAATAATTATACAAAAATGTAATAAAATAAAAAGCATGCCAGGTTATTGACAAGAGTCCACCAACAGAAGACAAGAGCAACTCTCAAATACAGAGAAAAAGGTTAAGACTAGGGGTGTTAACGATTAGTCGTTGATCGATTAACAACCGTTAATAATTTGGTCGATGAACATTTCAAACGTAACGATCAAATTGAACTACTTGAGGTCTCATCTTAATTGTGTCAACGGGAGCTCTTGGTGAAATGCAATCATTATGTTATGTAAGTTTCTAATTAAGGCTCATCTTATTTTTTGTAACGTTATACGTAATTTCCCGAGCCTTATTAAAATATCATATTTAAACAAAACCGCGTTCATAATTAGGTTTGTGTTATGCCATGAAACAGGTGTATTTATCTAATGTTTCAATAAAGCTTTGATTGAGAAATAAATATGCATTTTGTATTTTCTAATAAGAAATATTGATAAGAAATGTTTAGCTGTATCGTTATCGATTGATCGATTGGTCGTTCATTAACTTTGGCGACTATCGATCAAGGAAATTCCCTAGAATTTGCAATACTTACACAAACTGAAAATGGAGATAAAAGGAAGGGAAAATACAGAAAATAAAGGTGGTAACTGTCAAGATATGATTAGGAAAAGTTTTGGGAGAAAACTAGCTAATGCTCTTTTATCTACAGTAACTACCAAGTTCTATGAAATGCACAGACCTAGAAAATGCACGCAGTAGAGCACAGACCTCCGCCAAAGAAACCATCCATAAAGCATAGGTGTCAACTTATATACTGTATAAAATACGGTTTTTTTTCAGCACTTTGGAAGTATACTCCTGTATAAGAGTAAAATATGGGACATCAAAGCCTGATTCGATTGACAAAAATGAATGGCAAGACTGAACAATTCCCCAATTTTCTGGAATAGTGCATGAATAGTATTAAAAACAGATATGTTTCAAAATAAACAATATCCTAACAATGTTTTGTGGTCATTTTTTGTTATTGACATCAACTGTTTAATCTCTGCATGACAATAACCAAATGTATTGCTTTTGTACTACATTATATATTTCATATACTGTGGCACACTCTGGGTTTGAAAGAGTGTCAACAGAGCCGGAGCTCAGAAAGGGATTGTCCACGCGGCGAAACAGCGAGTGAATAACTGTTTCCGGCTGGCCAGGTGTCAGTCTCTGATTAACAATCTCACTAAGGGGGTAGTCGTAGTCCGTTCCAGGGTTCGATATATATCTCAGGTTGTCATCCGGTCTGGGGGTTAAGGCAGGAGAAGAGTCGTTCAACAGGCAGGGGTTGGTACCAACGGGGGTTCTCAAGATAAGCAGGGATCCAGCAAGCAGGGTTCTCAGTTCGGTCAGACACACACACTCGTTTCCGTCCTCGCTCGTTATTCGCTCCGCTCTTTCTCTTCCTTCCACGGGTCACACACCTCTCTCTGCCTTAGCTCCCTCTATTTGAAGCCTGCCGCTATCTTTCCCCATTGGCCCTGCTCGATCCTCCTAACACGCTCAGCTGTCTCCTATCTACTGCTGATTGGGGCGGACGGCCGTCTCTGGGCTCTAGCGCCCCTGCAGGACAGGACCGCACCGCACCTCCTTCATCTTTCCCCTCTTAAACTCCCTCCGTCTGCCACAATACACTGTTATTATCATCATATGCTTTCAAACTCTCTTTTGTGAAAGGCCATGCCCACTTCCAACCCCTCTTTTGGCAAATCAGAAAGGGAAAGTAAAGGGCCTATATGTAATTTCGTATTGCATGACTGATTGAACATAATGAATGTGAGTAACACCACTTCCCCGGCCCATAAATGGCTGCTGCGCTAAAATGCGAGATGTTGGGAGGATTATATAAATGCTGAATTTACCCTACCGTTTAGTAAAAGTCTCAAATTATATTTTCCGATGTCTGTCTTTTGCCGAAAAGTAAGGCAGAAACAAACTGCCAGATTTTTGAACGGACCTTGGCATGACGTTGTCTCTACAATCTGGCGACGACAGCGAGCCGGAGTAGGAGGAGGTTCTACTGAAAAAGAATGGAATTTAAAAAACTAAACGGAAGAAATGAACGTGAACTAGTTCAAAATTACAAATTATGAACTATGAATGTGAACTAACTGAACTTTGAGCTAGCTCTTGTGAAGTGTGAACTTGCACAACACTGCTTATAGTCACACTTTTAGCACACAAACGAATGAAAAAAAAACGGATACTGCCAAAGTATAAAATAACAAAGCCCGACTCAGCGGTTCTTTGTGTTGAATTTACCATTTCAATTAGGAAGAAGATCTGAGACGGAATTGCTTGTGTAAGAAACGACCTGATTGGTCCAAATGTCCACACCTACCCCTAAGCCAAAAACAACTGGTGATTCGGTCTCGGAAGCTACCTACCGGATCTTCTTCCTAATTCAAATAGTAAAATCAACACGAAGTTGCCATTTTTATTTCCAAAATACGTTGAGTCTGGTTTTGTTATTTTAGACATCGGCAGAATCCACTTGTTAGTTTGTGTGATAAAAGTGTGACTTTGAGATCTGTTTCGCCGTGCCATGCAAGTCTATGGGGAGAGAAATAAACCCCATCTTGGATTATCAAGTTTTAATCTACGGAGCAACTATAGAAGATATCTCAACAATATTTGGAGTTACATCATGGCAAGGTAACTTACACAACCCAAACCTCCCAGGGCAAGGTAACTACACAACCCAAACCTCTACCAAACTTTAATGATGCTTTAAGGACAGTCAAGTTAATGAGGTATTCCTTGGCCCATGACAAATGTTTTGTCAAAGTATAGTGGTGTTGCCCTGTTCTAAGTTGGCCCATGACCTACTTTTCTACAAAGTTTTGTGCAAATCCATCCGTAGATTTTTTTGCAATAGGCAACATTTGTTCGCACAAATGAGAATCAGTGTGATAGAAAGTGGATTTATGCTGCAATTTCTGTTATAATTCTTCATTTAAGCCATTATACCATGATGACTTGCCACCTAGACGTGCATTTGTGCACTCTTGTTATGTGTGGGTTACATTCCGTTTTGTAGAAATATAGCCATGTTAATATTAATTTCCAAAGATCTGGCAATTTTCCACTTTTAATAGAAGCAAGCCAGCAAAAAGGTGAGGGGTGCAAAGTTAAGGCAAATTTGTCAGGTACTGCATGGGTATCTTTGTTTCATCTAGGAGCAAAGTGAAGCACTTTCTCACCTGAGAGAGATCGGGAATGTCCCCTCGATCAATTCCCACTTGCTGCAGGAAGAGAGCCAAGAGGATCAAATGTGAGGTAAACAAAACAAAGTGGAAACACAGTAAATGATCCAAGGCACTTTAGAAATCCCAGATTTACTTGCCTCTGCAACTTTGAGGAACTCTGAGATTCTTGTCATTCGTGTAAGGAATTTCTTATAGATGTCGAGGCCTTCTTTGCATTGGATTTTCTTCATGTCAAAATACTTTTCTGTTATATAACAGAACAGGAAAGTAAGCACAAGACAACAATTCTGCCAAACGCATAATCATCAATTTCTCTGCAACACACATCATGTGGCTTCTATTTGGTTACAAAACAAATGGTGGGGTCTTGAATGCCCCTTCCAATCATTTGTCTTTCATCTGTTCCTTTGAGGAACACGTTTTCAAAACTGAAGCCCTCAACATTAGCAGTCTTTCAGTGTCTCCACAGGGTATATAAATTAAATGTAACTCGTCACACATTGATTTTATGCTGTTACAGTTCAAGGCCTTCCTCAGTTGAATTGGAATTGACGAGTTCGTTCATCAATTGACCCCTAACCCTGGCCTGTAGTGACCTCTTCAAACATACTGCACAGGATAGTGAGGTACAACCCTACAGTCCAACTAGTGAATGTGAAAGACTATTTTTTTACCCAGGAGGTTGATGATGCCCTCATTGTAGGCTGCAAACAGTCGGATGGCATCTTTGAACAGAAGCATGAAGGCTGCGTTGATCACACCATTTGTCAGTTCATTGGCATTGACCTGGAGAGAAGGGTGGTGAATTAGTCAAAGATAGCCATTGTGAAAACTCTGAATCAGAAAAATGACAATACCATGCAATTCATGAGGACTGTACTATTCTAAACACACATACAATCAGAATAAATAGGGAGGGATACAGGTGCCTGGAAGAGATTAAGATTAGGGTTGCAAATTCTAGGGAATTTCCTTGATCGATAGTCGCCAAAGTTAATGAACGACTAATCGATCAATCCGCCAATCTGTGGGACTGATATTTAGCGGTGGTGTAATGTCCTTCAGAAAAATGTCCACTTCTGTTTCCATGTCGGGTTTAGTAAGTTAACTGTTAGTGTTCGCCCAGTAGCATTAGCATTAGCATCGTGTCTCTCTGGCTGCAGCCCACACGGACAAGGCAACACTGATTGATAGATTGCATTACTTCCTGTGAACTCCGACCCCCTGTTGTTGGTCACATGGTTTGCTTCGTCTTCTTATGTGTAGTGCGGGCGCCCTCTTGTGGTTAATTTAATGATTGCATTTCACCAACAACTCCCTCTGACACAATTGAGATGATATCTCAAATAGTTCAATTTGATTGTTACATTTGAAATGTTAATCGACCCAATTATTAACGT
>OMOT01080054.1:0-13627 GCA_900312575.1 Acanthochaenus luetkenii
ATGATTTTAAATATACTTTTTTAAATGTACTTATACTCTGAGTAATTACACTCATTTGCAGCGTCGTCAAGTAGTTACATGTCGTTAATCAACGTCAAGATTCAATATTACATCAACAAGACTGGAAATATTTTAGAACAAAAACAATCAATTTTTTTTCTTCTAAACAATTAAACATTTTGGTGACTTGCTTGCTCACCAATGTTCTAAATTGACCCATGGACAATAGTGTACCTAGTTTCAATGTACCCTGCAGAGCATTCCATGAGCTGAAGGCAGATCGACCAAGTTCAGTACAAACTCTAGGTGCTCTGTGTAAGCCAATCATTGGATCTTATACCATAGGATCCAGAGGTCCATTCCAATAATGAAGTGATGTAATTTGGACAGTCCCCAATTATGGCTTTATATAGAAACAGATACCAGTGCAATTGTTGTCTTTCTGCCAGAGAGGACTACCCAACCCTATTATACAGAATTCAACGGTGAGTATTATAACTGTCTCCAGTGATAGATCTGATGGCTGAATGCTATACAGTCTAATTGCTTAAGAGTGGAAGCCGCCACATGTCTATAGATTACATCCCCATAATCCAGGAAAGACAGGAAAACTGCTTCAATGACTCTCTTTCTGCTAATCATTGGTAAGTTGTATTCCTGTACAAAAAGCCAATATTTTGCTGCAATATACTGGCAAGAATGCCCACATGGTATTTAAATGTACATTTCTCATCAAGCCAAATACCAAGGTATTTGTATTCTGAGACTCAATGTCAGATGCATTTTCAGTAGATATGTGCAAGTCATTGTAAGCAATATATCTGGCTCTAGAGAACAACATATATTTAGTTTTACTATCATTAAGCATCAATTTTAGACAAATAAGCGTATCTTGCAATGCATTGAAAGAGAGTTGCAGATTCTCAATGGCCAGTTGTACAGAATCTGCAATACAATAGACAACTGTGTCATCCGCATAACGATGAACTTGACAGCCATTCAGCGATGAGACAATATTATTAATATAAATGGTGAATAAGACAGGGCCCAGGATTGATCCCTGCGGGACACCTTTTGTAATCGGTAGAAACTCTGACTGGGTATTTCCCATTTTCACACATTGAAGTCACTCAGATAAGTAGCCTTGAAACCAACTGCAAGCAGTTGTGTCAAAGCCAATACTTGAGTAATCTTTGTAAAAGAAGAGAGTAGTCAACTGTGTCAACACTTTTCTTTTGTCAAGGGCGTATACTATGTCATTTATAACTAAAGTAGTGGCTGAGATTGTATGAATGCTTTCAGTTGATTATTTACCAATGATTCCAGGATTTTTGCTAGGCAGGATAGCTTGGAGATTGGAACCAGGAGGGGGGGCCCTACGTAGTTGTTTTCGAATAAATGACCAGCACTATCAAAATGCTTATTAAAGGCTTGGTGTATCTCATTCTGATCATTACATTTAACATGTGTGGGTAAGAAGATAGATTTTACTCCGGCCTTTTCCATTGTGTACCATACATACGTATGCGCATTCACTCTCATTCATAAATGATTATGTTAATTTATTCCGTAAACCTAAAATGCATCACTTTCTGTGTGCCAGAGGATTTTCCCCACGAAAGTAATACCCAATACCCGGTGTTTAGAATAGAAAATGTAAAAGCTTTCATGAACTGATTATAGGTTGAATCCCTACTTTATGGTAACAACTGGTGATAGAGGGTTGCAAGACAAACATTTTATGTATATGAACAAGTTGCTGATTATTAATGTAATAAATTATACTAATTATTGTGCAGTATCCATTCTTTTAAAAAAGTATATCCGGATGTCAAAAGTCGATTTCAACTCCATTTTGGGTAATCAAGAATTTGACTACTTGTGTTAATCCGTACACCAACCTGTTTATGCTAAATTGGATCATGCGATTCCACATTTCTATTCACACTTCCAATATTGGACTCGAGGGCAAGAATTTGTCTACGTTAAAATACGTCTAGCTAGCATAGCAATCTCTCAGAATTAGCTAAACTGCATGGTTTGATGTGCAATGATTCATTAAGATAACCATGTTGTGCTTTACATCTCCCAGCTCAGATAGCCTTTATCCAGGATGTTGGTCAACTTCCAATGAGGAGGTTCCCTGGCAGGTACAGCACATTTTACAGCATGTTTGGATGTTTTTTTCCCCATAAACCAGTGGTTTTCAATCATGTGTCATAATGACCCAAGAGGTTTTCATTCCAACCAATCACTATATCAACTGATTTCAAGATTCGGTCAGATGATCCTGTAGTCTGAACGGAGATTAGTGCCAGCAGAGATTGAATGAATGAATGAGTAAAATAGTATTTTATATATTATTATATTTATTAGTGTTATTTATTGTTGTTTTAAGTGCTGCTATTTTTCATTATCTCTTATGATGTTTTTATGTTTCCTTGTGGAAAGAGAGTAGTCAACCAAATTTCAATGTACTAAGATATAATGACAATAAAGTATCTTATCTATATTGAATTTAATGAATGAATTAATTAATTACATTGAATGCAAAGGCTTGAAATTGAATGTGATTATTATTGAGTTTAACTTTTAACTATAATGTAAAATTAGGTTTTCCCAATTCAAATAGTTTTCCCAATTAAGATTCAGCTTCCTGACACACATCTGGGCACAAGGGACTTTTATTTCCTCAGTGCCAAATGTGGCCCTGCCCCCGCCTTGTTCTTCTCCTCTGCCAGAGATTTAGCCTTAGTAGGAACTTACCTTCATAGGATTTTTTTTTTTAATGACAGAATCAGGTAGTGTGTGATCCCTCGTCTTCATGTCTGTGGTGCCCATTTTTGTCTCGTCATCTGAGCTGTGTTTTAATAGTCTTTTATCAGGCCCTCCACTTCCCCTTGGCCCTTGGTAATACGTGGCACCATTTATCACACGAGTGGCCACTTGCAGAGCAGGGGGGGGCGTATTTGAAAAAGAACGCTCTTGCCCTAAGAAGGCCTAATAATTAATACTACTAATATACAAATGACACGGAACAATGAGTAATAAGATATTGCAGATGATTTAATTGGGGCGGCAGTAGCTCAGGAGGTAGAGTTCCCGCCCAGCAACCACAAGGTTGAAGGTTCAAGCCCAGCTCTTCCCGGGGAAAAACATCTGTCGTCGTGTCCTTGAGCAAGACACCTAACCCCAAATTGCTTCCATTGAGCAGGTTGGCGCCTTGCATGGCTGCCTCTGCCAACAGTATGATGATGTAAGTTGCTTTGGATAAAAGCATCTGACGTAATGTAATGTAATGTAATTGCGTAAATACGTTTAAATACTCTAAATATTGCTTGTTCACTTACACTTATATATCACTTTTTCCACCATGGTCGGTCATGCACAGGAAATGACGGAACAACCACAATGAACTCTGGGAAAGATTGCGCTCCTGAAGTCTACATTGTTATTGACTCGTTCCCTCCAAGGGTCGATCTCAGAAAGTTCACTCACCCAAGTTATCAGAGTAATGGAACGGCACTTAAGATGGCAGCAGGGATTCCCCAGAGGGGAAGTGGACAGGGCCTGTTAAAAGACTATTGAAAAGCAGCCCTAGTGTGTGAACATCTTCCCGATGGAGCAGCAATCAGACCAGTCATTAAGTCTGAACTTCCCCCGTCATGCAAGATTTGAACAGTTTGGTAGTCTGACCTAGGTTTGAGACATTTTCAAAGTTTCCCAAAAGGTGTGTCTGGCGCTAAGAAATTCTTGAAGAAGGGTAGGTTCTTCAAGACATTCATTCACAGATCATTTGCAATCAGGAATCTCACCCCTGATCTGTGAAATCAGCTGCTGTCGGAAAGCCTGCAGACTTAAGCCTCGATGGCACATGGTTGAAAAAACATAAATGCCATTATAATGCGTTAGACTGCACTTTTGATATCGATCTTTATTTTTCTGTCTCTATTTGTGTCTGTCTTCCTTTCTGTTGTGTCTCAAGTTTAACACTGGAGACCCTGACAGACAAAGAGCCAGGCCTGCTGGAGAGGGACAGTGAGGAGGAGGAGGAAGGCCAGGCAGGGCTGGGGGGGGGTCTGCCAGCCAGCCAGCCTCAGCCCACTACAAGCCAAGCCCTTATGGAGGAAGAGGACCTGCTGATAGAGGAATACGACAGTGACTCAGAATGACTTCTCATACATTCACTGAACCGCACCCCTGCCTTACTTACAAACTGTGATACTTTTTCATTGTAATATTGTGAGTTATGGTAATGACTGGTAGGATGATGATGATGATGATGGAAATTATTTATCTGGTATTAATGGAGTTTTTCCTCATTGAGGTGTCAACTAGACAAAACATGGTCATTTTCCCAACAAGCTTATTGTCTTGTGGAACTTGAAACTGATGTGATTCTGTAGTTGGATACGGATTCATAATACACTTTGCAGTAACGATTAATTCTAATCTCCCAAACCAGCTCTTACAGTTCAGTTCTTACCGGCTGAAATATTGTCAATATTTATTTTTTAAGTGCAGGTTCAGCACTTGTTTTGGGTATTTCAAAACGTTTTGTTTTGCATTCAAACTGTTAAGAGGCTGGGTTATATTTGCCTGGAATAACGTTCCATTGGGCTTTGGAGGACTGACTTGGAGTTGGAATTCAGCCTTTAACTGAGATCTGTGTTTCTCTTGAGTGGGAAATAATACATATTACATTAAATGCTTATTTGAAAGATATTTTGTTCATGTCAGCTCAAAATAAGCTTGTGAATAAAAAAGAATGTGTTGAAAGCTGAGCAGTTTTTTTTATTTATAATTGTTTTGTATATAACGTTATCGTGTTTTTATGGTTTCCACCCCTTAATCTAATATTTACACTCCAGTTTCACATGAAGGCATTTTAAATATTCCCTCTGGTGATGGTGACTCGCTGTATGTTTGAGGTTGTAACTGCAGCAAATAGCTCCTCGTTTAATTTGCTACATATTCATCCTTCAATACAGTCTTTATTTTCACTGTAAGTTACCAATCAATCTTTTTATTTATATATAGCCCTTTTATACAAGTATGTCTCAGGGCTTTTACATTGCATGCATCATATACATAGTACATCACACCATGCACCACACTACACACATATTTGCATGTCTTTGACACTGGGAGGAAACCCGTGCGAACACGGGGAGAACATGCAAACTCCACACAGAAAGGGCCAGGCGAGATTTGAACCCAGGACCTTCTTGCTGTGAGGCGACAGTGCTAACCACCGTGCCGCCCAACATGTTATGTTACCCAAATAACATAACATGTTCCTTCATAAGGCTTTTATTTTGAACATTCTGACCAGACATCCTTTGTTTTTTTTGTTTATGGGTTCGAATAGACTTGTATAAGATGGTAGACGCACTTCCAAGTTGTCTGGTATAAGTTTGGTATTTGAGAATTTCGTTTTTGCAGCCCTGTGTATATGGCAACTTGCATAGACATACAGTATATGGGTATAAATGCACTGTATGCTGTGGAAAAGGATTAGCACAAAAAACAGGAAAAAGCCCAGTGAATGTATGTTATTGCAGATGTCCCCTTAACTGCATTCTTTACTTTTAGTTTGGCACGTTGTATTAGTGAAAACACTTTGAAACTCATGTCTAGAAGGCTTCTATTTTGAAGGTTGTGACCGGTAGGGTTGTGTGTTACTGTGTCTAACTTGACGCCGCTCGAAGTTTGGACAGACTGGACGGACTGGAGAATAAAAGTAGGTTTAGTGGAGTTGGTACTGTGAGAATGGATGGATTAATGTGTGTTAACCTTGTATTAGCACTGTGTAATTGTCAATATCTGTTTATATCTGTCCGTTTGTCTCCGTAGAGGATTTAAAGCTGTAAGGAAAACCGAGTTCATTTCCTACAAGCTGCAGGTAAGAGGAACAACAGGTAGTAGATACTACACAAAGTGCTATGTGCCTGTATATACAGTGTGAGTATTGCTTGTGTCGATGTGAGTGGGTTGGATGTGCTCAGTCCTTTTTGATGGACCAGGGTGAATCCTTTAGGAAAGAAGCTGTTGAGGTGAGTAGTTACCATTTTCCAGACGGTAGTAGCTGAAATGGGGGGGTTTCCAGGGTGAGTGTGGTCCTTGATGACGTTTCTTGCCCGCTTCTTCACCCTGGAAACATACAGGTCCTTGATAGATGGAAGTTTGAGGTGCACAATCTTTTCTGCTGTTCCGATAATCCTTTACAGTGAATTTTTTGAGTTGACAGATGAGTTGCCAAACCATACAGTTATGGAGGATGTGAGAATGTTTTCAATGATAACCCGGTATAACTGGACCAGTACTGTTTGTGATGTGTGGAATTTAGTTGAACATGTATTGTGCGTTTTTGGCGATTGATGAGACATTCTCCTCCCAGTGCCAGGTAAGTGTGCGTGAGGTGGTGGTGCAGAGAAATCGAAATGACTACTGTGCAGACAGTTGTGTCATGAATTATCATTTTCATTTCATTTCAGCTTATTTAAACATATTTACAAAGTGCTTCACAAAAATAAAATGTGAATAAAAAGTACATGGCAGATTGAAGATATTAAGAAGAAAATAAACAAAGCAGTAGTAGACAGTAATAAACAACAATAAAATGTGTATAAATGAAACAATATAGTGTAAGGGCAAATAATTTAACCTGTAGAATCAGTAAAAGAGGGAGTGTGGTGTCTGGATCACAAAACCGATGGGGACTCAGAGGTGAGTGTTCCAACAATAGGTTTAATAAACAGGGAAATGGGGAAGTGGAGCAAACAAAACTAAGGTTCTTTCCGGACCGGTGTATCTCACTCGTCGTTAGGCAGTTCACTGGCTCTCTTCCTGAGGACACATAAACAGGCAGTAGTTAGGCAAGAGATGCAAATCAAAGTTCACCTCACAGGTTTATTGTTCTGTCTCTTTCTGGGTCTATCCTTTCGACCGTGTGTCCTCACATGCCCTCTCCTCTGGTTCCTGCTCTCCCTTATAGCTAGCAGTCCCTGATTTTGGATTGCCAGCAGCTGGGCTCCCTCCAGCTTTTGGTGAGGATGATATGTAAGTCGCTTTGGATAAAAGCGTTACGGATAAATGCCGTAATGTAATGTGAGGTGGCACAGAATGTAATCACCCTCAATCACTGTCCCCAGCTGGCTTTGGCTCCTCCCTAGCCTCTGGCTCCCTCTACCGGCGGATAGATGGCAGTGGTGTAGGGGGACGCCACAAGAGAATAAAGTGCTAACATACCGGATATCCTCAGGGAGATTATTCCTGTGCGGGGGCCCTGACAGAAAAGGTTCTGTCACCCAGTTTTTAGTCTAGCAGGAGGAATGGTCAAGAGGGCCTTATCTGTGGATGTGTGGATAACAATCTCCATGTTCTTATGGGACAAAAATTAGCAAATTTTAGAGAGGTTCCCGAATTGCAGGAAACATGACTGAAAGACTGCCTTAATGTGCTTCTCAAAAGTAAGATTGTTGTCAAACACAACACCAAGATTTCTACTTTATTTGGTTACACTTGAGGATAATGAGCCAAGATGTGTGAAGATTTGGCAACTATTAATGTCTGGGACAATAATTATTACCTCCTTTTTTCAGTTGTAGAAAATGTGGTGATCCAGTTTTGAATTTCAAGGAGGCAGTCATGGAGTGTGTTAACCTGCTGTATATCATCTGCATCGAGGGAGAGGTATAGTTGGGTGTCATCAGCATAAGAATGGAAACTGACATTGTGCCTGCGAATGACATGGCCCAGCATGTAAATAGAAAACAGGAGTGGTCCAAGGACAGAGCCCTGGGGTACCCCACATGTCATCTTCGAGCATGAAGACGTTGAAGCCCCGATGGTTACACTAAAAGACCTGTTATGTAAGGAGGAATAAAACCATTTTAAGACAGTACCAGAGATGCCCACCTAATTTTGATGACAATTCAGTAAAATAGTGTAGTCGACTGTGTCAAAAGCCACACTAAGATCTAAAATAACTAAAACAGAGGATTTTCCAGCATCAGCGGCTAAAAGCAGATCATTCAACACTTTTCAACACAGTTTATATGCTATGATGTGCTCTAAAATCAGACTGGCAGTTCTCAAACAATGCATTTTTGGATAAAAATGCAAACAATGTATCTGCTACAATCTTTTCCAAAACTTTAGATATAATGGGTAATTTAGAAATCGGTCTAGTTGTTCAATGAGTTGGGGTCTAAGGAGGGCTTCTTTAATAGTGACTGACTGAACTATTACATGTAAACAAAATGTTGGGACAGTACCAGTCATAAGATATGCATTAATTATGGATAAAACAAATGGACAGATAGATAGATATACTTCTTTAAAAAATCTTCCAGGCAAGATGTCAAGGACACATGAGGAGGTATTCATCTTGGATATAGTCTCAGTAAGAGTCAATAGAAATTATATCAAAAACGTTCAGAGTTAAAAGACTTAACAGGGACAAGTGTAATTGGAACAGATATAACTTGTACTGAAGGAGAGATGTGCATTCTGATACTGGACATTTTGTTCACAAAAAAGGTTAAACATTCTTCACACTTTTCCGGGGTGGTTAGAGGGGAGGGGATCAGTAGTATGACTGATCATTAAATAGAAGTCTTAGATTATTGTGATTTTTATGAATAAGATCTGAGAAATAGCGTGCTCTGGCATTCTTGACCTCTGCATTGAAACTTTTCATTAAAGGATAAGTTCACTATTTTGGACCTTAGACCCTATTTGCAGACTTTCTACGATGCAACTGACCTATAGAGACCATAATTCCACTGGTCGGTTCCAGGGCCTGAAGTTAAAGGATAAGTTCGCTATTTTGGACCATAGACCTTATTTGTGGACTTTCTACCATGCAAATGACACGTAGAGACCATAATTTCACTGATCGGTTCAGTATTGAGCTTTCTACAGTTTTCCTGCAGTCTCTCACTGGGCTACAATAGAAGTCAACCGGGCAATTGTAAATGCTTTGGAAAAACTACGATAAATGTGCTTTTCCGAGACGGGGGCGTGTATTCTTATACTGCTCTCTTGTGAAATGTATCACAATACTAATTTACGTGCTCGGCATGGCTTGGGCATTTGTATTCCCTGGTTTGTTTTCTCTCTCCCGCAAAGGACTGTAAGTAGGGGGAGGGGAGCGAAGTGCCGGCTGTTTACAGAACAATCTTGGTGAGCAGCCAGAGTTTGTTTACCTGCAGCAACGTAGGCTACTATTAGCACAAATAACTTGGACGATAGATTCTTATAATGATTACAAAGACAAATAATTATATTTTCACTTTGACGGCACTGGCAACCTGTTTGAGCCAGAATACAGGGACACGGAACTCGGAACGGATGAGAAGAGAGCAAGAAAATATAAAGATAGAGAGGCTGAAAAAGGTGCGCCGCCATGCAAAGTTGCCCAGCATTTTGGGGGACTTGGTGTTCTTGCAAGAGGTGCAAGCAGATGTTCAGAGAGGAGGACGTTTCTGTTGTAGGGAGTGAGGTCTAATACGACCGAATGCCATTAAAAACCTGGATGTATCCGTGGATGACACTGGATCATCTCCAGTGTGTACAACCGATGCCATGGACTTTCAAGCGCTAATAATCCGGTTTTTAATTGGAGGAAGAGGTCCACGCCGGAGGGACCAAACGGACAACTCTCAATTCTGTAAGTAATCCTTGCTATTCCTATAATACTGTGTCTTAGGAATCTGTAATTTTAGTATAGTTTGGACGTTTACAGTGCGAAGTGTGGTCGTCAAAATAGTTGTGTTTCAAATGGAACTGTTGTGGAGCGGCCGGGAAAAGTGCTAATGAAATCCTGGTGAATTGCAGTCTCCTCAGCTGAGGCTATCAGTAGGTTCCAGACTAGCCGGGAACAGAGCTCTGTCTATTGCTGAAGAAGGTCATTAAGGAGCAGCTCAATTGAAAGTAGTTAAGTGGCAGTTACGTCATTGTAAAGGCAGTGTCTTTGAGTGTCTTTGAAGTAGCGTCGGGGTGCACGAGAATGCTCACCGTGATAGTCTGTGCTGGTAAGCTTCATGGGTGTTCCAAATAGGGTAAAATAGATCAAATCAGCTTAATCAGGAAAAAAACAGGGCTGTCATGCTTAGCCACCAGGCTAAAAACAAGCCTAACTAAGCTAGCAGGCAGACAGGGTGCCAGTGAGAGAGTGTCCTGTGGTTTAAAGTGTTCTGATTGATTGTCTGATTGCCAAAAAAATTCCAGTTGGTAAAAGTTAATACACAACTAAAAGCCAAAGAATCAATAGAATAATTAAAAACGTAAATATAGTAGGACAGTGACAATTGGCAGAGCTCACTGGGAGATTTAGATCTCTGCATAGTACTTAATCCGCTCTTGAAGTTTTGTAATGATATCCTTCTCTCTGTCGATTATGGTTCTTGTGCCATCTTAGTCCTGCTCTATCTCAGTGCAGCTTTCGATACTATCGACCATGACATTCTTTTAAGATGCCTGGAGAACGAAGTTGGTTTGCAGGGCTCAGTGTTAAAATGGTTTACCTCCTACCTGAAAGAAATAACCTTTTCTGTTAAAATAGGATGTATCTGCTAGGGGCGGCAGTAGCTCAGGAGGTAGAGTTCCCGCCCCGCAACCGCAAGGTCGGTGGTTCGAGTCCAGCTCCTCCCGAGGATAAATCTGTCGTAGTGTCCTTGAGCAAGACACCTAACCCCAAAATTGCTCCCCGGGCGCCGTACTGTACATGGCAGCCCTCTGCTCTGGTCCCCCTAGCATGTGTGTGTTGTGCAATCACTGTATCCGGGGGCGATCCGTGATGGGTTAAATGCAGAGAAATAATTTCACTAGGTGTGTGGTGCTCTGTGCATGGATATGACAATAAAGTATAAATGAAAAAATGTATTACACCTGACAAAGTTTGCTCATTGAAAAACATTTTTAACTGTCTAGATGACATTAAATGTTTGATGTCAAGGAACTTCCTTCAACTAAGTGAAAACAAAACTAAGTAATTTTATTTGTCCCTCCTAGCTCTGTATCTAGCCTAAGCAATGCTCTTGATTCCCTGTCTACAAAGGTGCATAATGCAGTTAAAAAATCTTAGAATTGTAATAAACAAGTCAGTAGTGTTGTGAAAGGTAGTTTTTTCTCAGCTTAGAACCATAGCCAAGTTAAAGCCGTATCTTTTAAGGACCTCAAAACAGTTATCCATGCTTTTATTACCTCTCGGCTGGATTACTGTAATTCCCTGTACTTGGGTCTGACCCATTCCACTCAGTCTTGACTGCAAATGGTTCATAATGCAGCTGATAGACTTTTAACTGAAACCAAAAAAAGGCAACACATTACCCCGATTTTGGCTTACTTTCACTGGCTACCTGTGAAATACAGAATTTATTTTAAAATGGTATTATTCGTTTTTAAAGCCCTCCATGCATTAGCACCACAGTACATTATTGACCTGTTGACTCCTTATTCTGCTCCCAGGTCACTTAGGTCATCCTCACAATAACTCCCTTCTCATAACCAAAGGAAACAGGGCTTTTTCTGTTGCTGCCCCAGTCTCCTATCCCACATTAAGTCCTGTACCACTATTGAAAATTGTAAATCACATCTTAAGTCCCTTAGGCGTTCCTTTGTGCCTACAGCCATTGGACTGTTCAACACACACACCTGCCAATCTGCACTATGTTGCACATGGAGATTACACATCAACTATCCCACACAGGACTCAATTTAGTGATACAGTTGTACATTTGTATAATGCATTATTTATAAGTGCCCAGTATTGTTATTGTTACCTGTTATTACCTGTGTTTTTATTATTTTATTTTCCTACTGCCTTCCCCATTTCTGGCATTGTTCTGCCAATTGCTGCTGTGACACCTGAATTTCCCCTAGGGGATCAGTAAAGTGCAATCCAATCTAATCAATCTAATCTAAAATTATGCTGATGGAAACAGGAGTCCCATTGGTCAGGCCTGAAGTCTACATCCATTGTGTCGAGCTCAAGGTTGATGTTGATGCACCGGGCAAGCATCCGTTTAACCTCAACCCGATATTGGAGATAAGGCAGATCAGGGTGGTGTTGTCTGAAAACTTTATAATTCTGACCCATAGGTCGCTGGAAGTGCAGTCGTTTGTGTACAGGGAGAAGAGGAAGGGAGAGAGAACACACCCCTAAGGGGACCCTGTGCTCAGGATCAGAGGAAGTGACTGCCTATCTGCACAGACTGGCACCTGTTAGTGAGAAAGTCAATGATCCAGAGGCAGATTGAATGATCTAGGCCCATGTGGAGGTGTTTTTGTATGCTATATTCTGGGATTATCGTATTGAATGTAGAACTGAAGTCCACAAAGAGGATTCTGGTGTACGTACCTGGGGAGTGAAGATGGTAGTGGAGAGCCATGTTGACCGCATTATCCACTGACCTGCTGGCATGTTATGCAAACTGAAAAGAGTCCAGGACAGCATCAGTGGCAGACTAATGGTGGAAAAGACGTTTAGGCAGGGGACATTTTTTGGGGTGGGAACTGGACTGCAATAGATCAGAAACTGGTGGAAAATGTCTGTGAACATGGGCTAGCTCAGCAGTGTTTAAGGGTGGAGGGGGAGACATTGTTAGGGCCAGCTGCCTTGTTGCAGTTTTGTCTCTGGAACAGCACACGCACACCATGCTCAGCGATAGGGTGATTCAGGACCATGGACAGGGCCCTGAAATCTCGTGGTGGACCATGTGTGCCTCTCAAACCTGCAATAGAATTTGTTCAACTGGTCTGGTAGTGAGGGGTCCATAGCATAGGGGGCTTCAACTTTTCAATAATAATTTCTGGAATCAGGCAATGTCTTGAAATAAGGCAAATCATTACATTAGTATTATGGTGCAATGTCCCTTGAATCAGGAAGTCGTAAAGTCTCAGGTTGATTTGCGTTTGAAACAATTATCAACAATGTAATTGGCAGATTTTTGTCTCTTGTTGATTTTAAGACTCCGTACCAGATTAAATGACCTGTTAAGACGGACATTGTAGGTTAAGATAAGATTCAACTTTTACTTTATCCTATTAGCAGCGGTTACTAGTAATAGGATTTAGCAAAGAAAAATATGATTTAAAGATAAAAAATAGAATATAAACATTAATATAGCAAATTGGGGTTACATAGACATATGTATCCAATCATTTCAAGTTGATGAAATGTGGAAGTAGGCCTATGGGAAAATGAAGGATTTTTTTCTATATCGATTAGGGATGTTAACGATTAATCGTTAATCGATTAATAACCGTTAATAATTGGGTCGATTAACATTTTACACGTAACGATCAAATTAAACTATTTGAGATATCTGAATTTTGTCAAAGGGATTTGTTGGTGAAATGCAATCATTAAATTAACCACTGGAGGGCGCCCGCACTACACATAAGAAGACGAAGCGAACCATGTGACCAACAACAGGGGGTCGGAGTTCACAGGAAGTGATGCAATCCATCTCAGTGTTGCCTGCCTTGTCCGTATGGGCTGAGGGCAGAGAGACATAATGCTAAAGCTAATGCTACTGGGCGAATAGTAACAGTTAACTTACTAAACCCGACATGGAAACAGAAGTGGACAACTTTCTGAAGGACATTACACCACCGC
>OMOT01080055.1:0-12301 GCA_900312575.1 Acanthochaenus luetkenii
CTTCTACCATAACAACTTCACCACCAACTACCACTACAACCTCTACTCCAACAACTACACGTTCTACCACAACGGAAATAACATCTAAGACTCAGCCACCTACAACTTCTACAACCCCATCTACGACACCTATCCCAGTGTCTCCAACTTGTCCATTGGAAAGGACTTGTGAGTGGTCAGAATGGATCAATCTTGGTAATCCCACATCTGGCCCTGATGGTGGAGACAATGAATCCATACAGAAGATAATTGCTGCAGGTTATCAAATCTGCTCAGCTCCAGAGCAAGTTGAGTGTAGAGCTGTTAATTACCCAAGTCTTTCCATCTCACAGATGGGACAATCTGTAACTTGCAATCAAGAAGCTGGTCTTGTATGTAACAACAAACAACAAGGCCCTGTGCAGCAGTGTTATGATTATGAGATCAGAGTCAGATGTTGTCAGTGTCCTACTTCAACAACTTCACCTCCTACGTCTACAATACCAACTACACCACCAACTACCACTACAACCTCTACTCCAACAACTACACGTTCTACCACAACGGAAATAACATCTTCCACAACGACTTTACTTCCTACTACCACAATCCATCCTCTTACTACCACAACGTCACTTACCACCACTACAGAGGTCCTTTCAACGACTGAATTCACTGTAGTGACTGGTGGAACACCTCATCTACCTACTGGTTTTTTGTGCCATTGCTATTTTAATGGCACAGACTTTCCCATGGGTAAGTTCAGAATACTACACTTGCTTTTAAACAACAATTTAACAGTTGCAGTTGTGTTATAAATCTAGTAACTATGACTGTCACCATCATGGAGGTCCATTGCAGAATTGGCGCTGCATAAATAATGGATAACAACAGTGTTAGAAGAACAGATACCTGAAAAAGTGTGTTGTGGTGTGGGTGCAGATCCATTCCACCTGAATGTCTGTTTAGGTAGATTTTTTCTAATTATAGGTGTCTGTGATATAGGAAACTCCGTAGACTATTTAAACTAGAAAACTAGACTTTAAGCTAGACTTCGGCCAGACTAGACCACAGCATATTTCAACTCACAGCTCGGTGTACTTAAGCACTCTATAAATTAACTTGACTTGTAACTAATTATTTTAAGATAAATGTAGTGCTAAGGTGTCCGTCTAACCAGGCTGCACTGAACTTTGCACAATCTCATATCAGCATAAGTAAAGTGTTGTGTATGATGAACTGATCAGTTTCAACTATCTCCCTCCATCTATTTTCTTAGGTTCCATAATCTATAATGTGTCCGACCATGATGGCTGGTGTTACACAGGTTACTGCAATGAGAGCTGTCAAGTAGTGGTTGAGTACTACTACTGTCCTATACCTACCACAACAGTTCCTGCTACAACTGAGACTTCTACACAACACCCCACCCCCACCAATATACCTACCACCACAATACAGTCACCCCAAGAGTGTACTGACCTGAATCCTCCAAGACAGGTACTTGCTTATGTGCATTCAGTGTGTATTTTACTTCGTTTGTTTGTGAAGCAATTTTGTTCAGTCTACATCCCACAAATCATATGGTTTTATGGTATGGTAATACAAATACTCTGCTTTTATGTTTTTTAATGTAATTAAGATGTATTCTCCTCATAGGATGGTGAAAGTTGGAAGGAAAGCAACTGTGTCACAGGAATATGTCATCATGGACAGGCAATCTATAACCACACACACTGTGAGCCTGTGATGTCTGTAGTGTGTGAAAACAACTTTCCTGCTATCAAAGTCTACGATGAGTCTGGATGCTGCTACCAGTACCAATGCCAATGTAAGTCTGGTCTGAAGCAAAATCCTCAGGAATCAAGATGTAACAGCATCTTCAATCTGTACTGTTTCAGTTGACTTTTGATACCTATTGATTGTATTTTGATGTTATGTATCATATGAATCAAAATATAATTGGAAAGTTGACCTTATATAAACAGTATATGGTGTTCGTATTAATATTTATTTGAATATCTGTTGTGTATGAAGGTATCTGCTATGGTTGGGGAGACCCCCACTATGTCACCTTCGATGGTACCTACTATGGTTTTCAAGGCAACTGTTCCTACTGGCTGGTGAAAGAGATCCTGCCCAAACACAACTTCAGTGTTATGATTGACAACTACTACTGCGATGCACCTGATGGCCTTTCCTGTCCTCAGTCTATCACCATCTTCTACCAGAGCTACAATATCTTTATTACCCAGAAGGATATCAATGGCATTTTCACAAATCTGGTAATTTAGTTGCATCATTAACTCATTTTTTCATACTGTATACTGTAGGTCGTTTCCTAACAACAACGTTCCCTTTTTAACGTCATCCCTCCAAACGCAGCCACTGGTTTGGACTTGTACCCATACCGACCTGATCCTACTCTATAATACTGTCTATAGAATAGATTTGATATCATCATTGTAGATGCAGTAAACTACACAAATAATTTTTGTTACAATGTTTGACATTTATATCCTAATGGTTCTTGTTTTAGATTTATGTGAATGACAAGCATGTGTATCCTGCATACCAGAATGGTGACTTCCGTGTCACCACCAACGGTATCAATACACTGCTGGTCATCCCGGCCATCGACGCCAAAATCACCTTCTCAGGGCTCATATTCAGCATCTACCTGCCCTATGACGAATTCAGCAGCAACACCGAGGGACAGTGTGGTCAGTCCAGCTGTTCACAGAAATTATGAACATCTTATTCCTCCCAGGAAATTAAGGAACTATTTTCTCTTGTCACATTACATCGGCATCTATATGTTATAACAGTATATTGCAAGATTTTGGATATCTGCTGAGCCAAGTCAATACATATTGTTTGTTAGTAGAATATTTTGTGCTAGAAATCATGTCCATTCGATACTAGCCTATAATTTCCCAAGTTCTGCTAATGTTCAAGTTTGTAATTTCTTAGAATTAATAATACAGTCATTTTTACAGAAATTCTCTGTTGTTGCGTGCACTACACGTTTCTCTTCACGTATTCCATGATCTCACTCACACAATGTGTGTCCTCTAGGCACATGTGACAACAACCGGACAAATGACTGCATGTTGCCCAATGGCAAAATTGATTCATCGTGTCCTAACATGGCCCATGAGTGGCATGTTAACAACAGTCACTGTGATCCGCCAGCTAACTCCACACCAACTCCTGTGCCTGTTCCCTGTCAGGCAACCATCTGTGAGATCATCAAGAGCAGGTATGAGGAGAAGGGGATATATGTATCAGAAATGGTCACCAGGTGCCTGTTGCACCAGTTGAACTTAAAGCCCCAACGTGTTGAATATTTACCTCAATATATCATTCTAAAATGTATTTTGATAGTATAATTGCTGTAGAAAACTGTAACAATTGAGGTGAAAATGTGTTTATTCTATGTGTTGCATTCTATGGGGCTTATTCATAAAATGTGTCGGCAGATTTACCGTGACGTTGGGGACATGGTAAGGTATTTTCTCATTCAGAAATGTGAAATACCGTGTTGTGTTAGCGATTCATAAAACCGCAGTGCAAAAAATACCACTCAATAAAATACATTTAAATTGTTGAATAATAAATAGATAAAAGTTACATTGTGTCCCAGGGCAATATTATTATGACGCACACACGAAGAAGAAGGAGGTTTTCTCTGCTGTTCTGACACATCTATTTGGTCCATTGCACTGACACACAGGCATGGACAAAGTATTGAATATGTAAAGATTAATTAACATGTTCTTTTTGATTGGGTGTCCCCTGGGCTACAGCTGAGGATAACGAAGTGGTAATGTGGCTCCGTCACGGTATTCACAGTTGTGGTACATTACCGGGTCACAGATTTTGCACGCCACTACTCTATTACCAGAGTTTTATGAATGAGCCCCTATATGTTTTTTCTGTCCCCGGCTACGAGTTCCTGTGAAATGTACAGGACTGACCTACGGCACAAAGGGGCCTCAACCAAAACAGAAAGAGGACTGCCTCACTGTAATTGTTTGTAGGCAAAGAGAAGTACAAATGCTGTATAGTACCACGGCATCTAGCTAGGTGTGCAACATCAACATCAACTGTTATAATTTAAGTTACTACAGTCAGCCCGTCAGCAAGCACCTGGTGGCCGGCCGGGCACAGCACGAAAAGGCGACGCCTCTCCTCTCCCATCTACGGCAAGAACCGCTGGGGTCGGGTGCGCTGTCAGACAGGTGGCAGTGATGGTAAGGGGTCACCACGGACCAGACCCGGGCGGCAGAGGCTGGCTTTGGGGACATGGAAGGTCACCTCTCTGGGGTGGAAGGAGCCAGAGCTTGTGCGGCAGGTGGAGCGCTACTGGTTAGATCTGGTGGGACTTACCTCTATGCACAGCCTCGGCTCTGGAACCGTACTCCTGTATAGGGGTTGGACTCTAATCTTCTCCGGAGTTGCCCAGGATGTGAGGCGCCAGGCGGGTGTGGGGATACTCACAAGCCCCCGGCCGTTGGAGTTTACCCCGGTGGACAAGAGGGTCGCCTCCCTGCGCCAAAGGGTTGCGGAGGGGGGGAACTGTGACTGTTGTCTGTGCTTATGCACTGAACAGCAGTTCTGAGTATTCTGCCTTCTTGGAGACCCTGCTCATAAGTGTACATGGTACCAGAGCACCCTAGTCCGAAGGTCCATGATCGATTTTGTTATCGTATCATCTGAGGCCGCATGTATTGGACACTCAGGTGAAGAGAGGGGCGGAGCTGTCAACTGATCACCATCTGGTGGTGAGGTGGGTCGGCTGGCCGGGGTAGCCTCTGGACAGACCTGGTAAGCCCAAACGTGCGGGTGAACTGGGAACGTCTGGAGGAGGCCCCTGTCTGGGATTATGCCTATACAGTCTACATGTGTTTTGTGGATCCGGAGACGGCCTACAACCGGGGAGATTTTGTCGGAGGTGCTGCAGGAGTATTGGATAGGGGGTCACTACTGAGGGCCATCCAATCTCTGTACGCCCAAAGCAAGAGCTGTGTCTGGGTTCTCTGCAGTAAGTCGGACTCGTTCCCAGTGGGGGTTGGTCTCCATCAGGGCTGCGCCTTGTCACCAATCCTGTGATATTCATGGACAGGATCTCAAGGCGTAGTCATAGGGGGAGGGGTTGCAGTTCGGTGGGCTGTGGATTGCATCACTGCTTGTCCCAGATGATGTGGTCCTGATGGCATCATCGATCTGTGACCTTCAGTACTCACTGGATCGGTTCGCAGCCGAGTGTGAAGCGGCTGGGATGAGGGTCAGCACCTCTAAATCTGAGGCCGTTCTCAGCAGGAAACCGGTGGATTGCCTACTCCAAGTAAGGAATGAGTCCTTACCACAAGTGAAGGAGTTCAAGTATCTCTGGGTCTTGTTCGCGAGTGAGGGGATAATGGAGCGTGAGATGGGCCTGAGAATCACCTCCCTAGGGAGGTTTTCCAGGCACGTCCAGCTGGGAGGAGACCACGGGGCAGACCGGGGACTAGGTGGAGGGATTATATCTCCACGCTGGCCTGGGAACGCCTTGGGATCCCCCAGACAGAGCTGGTTAATTTGACCAGGGAAAGGGAAGTTTGGGGCCCCCTGCTGGAGTTGCTACATCCACGACCCGACTTCAGATAAGAGGTTGATTTTTATTTTTGTATGCAATTAAGGAAGAATCTGTACTGGTCTCAATTAAGGGTTCATTCTAATCAATATCAGTCATCTGCTTGTAGGATATATGAGGGACATCCCTTAGATTGATGAAACCCTTATAGCCATCTGAAGGTGGCAGGGTGGGTATGTGTGTTCCATCTGCAGCCTCTAATTTAAGGGATGTGGTGCACATTTTCAAAGCGCTGCAATGTGGGTAGGCCTAGCTTGATTAAGTCTTGCAAAACTAGCACCAGGCTCTTGCAGAATAGGTACACGAACGTCTGTACCTTTGTGCACACCAAACTGGTTGACTATAACTCAGTAGGCTATTTCACACAGCTTCCAAGTTTATAACCTAATTGTTTTGGTTAAATTTGATAGTGATGGGACAGGAAACAGGTCTTTCTTTTTGTAAAATAAAAAAAACACAGTGTGTGAAAGATGATTGGCCAAGATCATATGGCTCCGCCCTCAGGCCCCACTAGTTTACAGGACATCAAGCTGACAAAACCTGAAGTTACATACTAATCCTCCAAGAGAACACTGACAGAAATCCCAGGATCCAGAGCTCTGAAAATTAAGCGCTGAAACTTTGTGGTGTGTTGTAGCTTTTGTGATTTCATTACAGGTAACCATTAATTAGACTAATACAAACATTAAGTTATAAGCATACTTTTTTTTTTCCACAAATATTCAAACTGGAATTATAAAGACAGATTTTTTCATTTCAAGCTTGCAAAACTTTTGTATGACCATGAAACCTCAAAAAAAAAGTACAAATGAATGCCCACAAATATTTAAAACGAAGCTTCAAACTTTGGAAACAAAGTTTGAACCTTTGAAAGCTTTCAGATTGTGTCAGTTCTTTCTCTTCAAACTGCTGCAGCACCTTCAAAGAAGGCGTATTTCTCGATTTGAGAAGTTTCGTAACAACACAGGCTAATGTGAGACTTGTGTTTTGTGCTTTGCTCTCAGTGCATGCACTCGTACCATGAAGGTGAGCTTATCACAATGACCCTGCTCCAGTCAGATATGTTATCTCATCTCTAAATGTTTTGATTTCATTATATGATACACACTGTTATAATGTGAATAGTTAGGATAACAGGCACACTCACTCCCTACCATATGAGTGGGCTAGTCTACACCAAAAACACTTCAAAACTCTAGAACAGTGTTTTTCAATCTTGGTCCTCATGACTGAGAGCCTTGCTGGTTTTCGTTCTAGCCATCTAAAAAACTTCTAATTAACTTGGTGTGAAAACTTCCCAAGAGGGCCTTGAAACTGACCTGACAAGAGGCACAAAAATCGGTTCATTCACTTCTCTGAGCTTAATAATGTGTATTAATGCATCCAGTTTGTGTCTACTGTCCATATTGACTAAGAATCACATCTTCCCCAGTTTGTTTGAGGCTTGCCACAAGGTGGTTGATTATGAGCCATTCATTTTGGCTTGTAAGTTTGATGTGTGCCTCATGCACATTGACCTCATCGGCTGCACCAGCTTACAGACCTATGCTGATGCCTGTGCTGAAGCCGGAGTGTGTGTTGACTGGAGGAACGCCACCGATGGAATCTGTGGTATGCAATGAAAATATTTAATGTTAACAACAAGCTCACAATTCTACAACTGCATCACTTAAATGTCCACTACTTATGAACAATGCCATAACAATCCATGGTTTATGTTATTTTCTTCTCTGCATAGAATATAAATGCCAGAGTCCTAAAGTATATCACGACTGTGGTCCTTTGGTGGAGCCTACCTGTGATTTCAGGTACTGTAATTCACGTATTGTGAGTGGTCTTAGTGACAAATAATTGTTAATTCTCTTATTTACTTATAATGGTGTAGTTGAGTCCTGGATAGAGGATTTTAAATGGCTCTGCCCTGACACAGTGTGTTGTTGTGTCTGCAGGTACAATCAGAAGTTTATCTATACCAACAATGACTTCAGTGCCTTGACAGATGTGAAGCTAGAGGGTTGCTACTGCCCACCAGGCACCGTCCTGCTCAGTGCCAACTCCAATGTATGCGTGCCCAACTGTGGTAAGAGACACAGGCAGATAGCAGTATGGCAATAGCGGTGTTATATGTAAGGATATCCCGACGGTTACCATTGATATCATCAAAATCATTACATAATGGTATGTGCATTCATAGATGTTTGTTCATGGGGTTATATACTGGAGCATATACGTACAGTGCATCCCGTATAAACGTATGAATCGTAATGTATGAATGATGAGAAAAGAGTTTCTCACGATACATATTGTTTCTACATTTTCGAAGATAATTATTTGCCATTTTTGCATTCATAGTATGAGTCTTACACCACTGAGCACCAGGAAGCCTCATATATTATTTATCTTAAAGGGGCAGTAAGTAATCTAAGACAATGACTATTGGCAACCAAAGAAGAAAAAAACTAAAGTCAGACGATTGAAAGGTTTTAGAACTCTAATAGAAGACCCCATTAATCAATTTCATCATGGCTTTACAAACATCATCTTGATAGTACAGACATCTTTGATCTTTAGTTTGGTAAGATTGATCAAACTATCTTGAACATTTCACATTGTCAATTTATCTGATTGTTTGCAGCTGGACTTTTTGATCTACCGTATGCTCAGTTGTCAAGATATTTTTATTTATTTAAATGTTTACTGAAGGTATGATGAAGTGTGACTTATGGTTTAGAAGGACAATGCTATGGAATAACAGTCAGTTTTTGCTATAAACAGGGGGGGGGGCGACTTTAGAGTCGATGGTAGGTACCAGTGAAAGGATTTGTATCACTTCAGCCGACGTCCTCAAAACAGCAGCCCTCTAGGCCAAAGTAATATGATTTTAAACACACTTACTTTTTTTTCTATTTTGAGTTTGTAGGTGGACCCATTTTGTCCATTCATGATCATATTTAAGTGTATGGTGTTGAGTTCCACCCATTGGACAGGTTACATGTTTTGAAATGTTAGCTTTAACAAGATTACAGGAATTTATGAAAAGCGATATATGGGTTAAACCGCATAGTTTAACATATGTACCAAGTTTCACGATGATTGAACAAACTGCCATGGAGTTCTGCCCAATTATGTAGGTATCAAATGTGATTCACCACGCTTTTGCCTTGTGTCACGGTATAGGTAGAATAGGACCCAAGCGCAGACACAGGAGGCAGAGGCAGGAGGTTCCTAGTATAACCAGACTGGTTTATTCCAGGCAAGGAAGGCAGACAGCTGTAGGTACAGACCATACAGAACTAAACAGGGGTTAACTACTCAAGGTATCGGCTAGAACTAGGACAGGGAAACAGGCAAACAGGCAAAAAGGCAAAACATCAAAATAGACAAACGAACCAGCAAAGACAGACAGGGAAACAGAGACTAAATACACTAGGGATAATGACATGATTGAACACAGTTGGGGAACCAAGGAGCATGTGTACAGTGTCCATAAAAGGACATCCTCGTTCCTCAGATTAAACGGCCTCATTCCTCAGATGAAACGGCATCAGGTCTCGTACCAAACTGCTATTTTTGTACTTTTTTAAAGCTATGTTACCAATGTGAAATATAGGCTACACAATCACCTGAGGAAAATGTAGGGAAGGCTCTAGCTACAAGGGTGCTCACACTTTTTCAGCATGCGAGCTACTTATAAAATGACCAAGTCAAAATGATCGACCTACTACAAAAATGCAAAACATATATTTATTTATATGCCGTTTGCGCATGCGCACTGACCTCAGTGTCAGAAAAAGTACACACCGCCCGTAGCTACTACCGATTGGATGGTTTAGTGAGGTCCTCGGATCTTTCTAGAAAATTTGTACTGCCATTGTAAAAAAGTTACAAATGTTGGTTTTGTGACAACCCTAAGCACAACAAAATTCTGAAAAAGTCAAGGAGGTTGAATACCTTCGGAAGGCAGTGTACATTTTCATTCACAAGTTGTTTGACTGGTGAGTTGCTTATCTTCAGCATATGTGAGGAATAGGATCATATGGGCTAATGTCAAAGTCAGAAGTGTCAGATACAGCATCTCATGATTCTTTTGATTAGAGACAAGCTGTAAAATTGTGCATTGCTGGTCATTTTTATTGGGGCAGTCTTTGATAATCCAAAGAAGGAACCTTACTGGCCTGAAATCGACTATTCTGCAACATTGACCAAATGTTTAAATGGACCTTTAACCATGGGCTAGTCCAGTGCCTTAGCAAATGGGATTGTTAGACCAGGTTTGTTGATACATCTATGATAAGAATGGTGGGGAAATAGTAATAAAATATTATATTATAATCATAATCATAATTGTATACAGTACATTTATATAGCACTTTTGAAAACAAAGTTACAAAGTGCTAAAGAAAATAATAAAATTAGGTATAAGCCATTCAAAAGATGATGTATATTTAGCATTTAGTAGCCTGAGCTCCTCGGACAGAGATGAGTGCAAATGACTATATTTTGTCTATTTTTCCAATAGAAATTTGTCAGTTACCAAATGGAAAATGGAAGAAGGTAAATAATATTGCCACAAGCGTTATTCATTTTTCAGAATAACTAGTTAAAACCTATTCATTTTGCTAATAAACACTGGCATGCTATGTATAATATACTGTAATCCATCTTAAAATAATACATGGCATCCTGGCATCATATTGTACAACAAATATTGTGTCCTGCTGTTTGTCCTCAGGCCAATGAGACATGGACAAAGGGCTGTGAGGAGTGTATATGTGAGGAAGATACACTGCAAGTCAGTTGCCATAATCTTTCCTGTCCAACACTGGCACCCCTCAGCTGTGACCATGAAGGTCAGGTCAAGGTCATTTCTGCCACAGGCTGCTGTTCAAAGGAAAGGTGTGGTGAGTGATCTGACATTTCATACCTACAACATCCTGTCAGAATGGGGTAATCTGATCGAATAATAATAATAATAATAATAATAATAATAGGAAGAAAGCAACTCCTAAGAATATACTATAATCATATTTTTCCTTTTCAATACAATTCAATCAACATGCCAAAACACATCAAAGTGAAAAGGAAAGCCTTACCTGTACTTGCAGAACATACTTAGGAGTTGCTGTGTTCCCACTCTTAGAATATGTTATCATGAGGAATTCTCTCTGCACTTAAGTCCCTATTTTAGTAGTGCCAACATTCTCTCTTTCATTCACCTGTTTGTGTCTTCCAACAGAGTGCGATGTGAAGCAGTGCTCTGGGGTTGAGCCCTCCTGTCCTGTTGGTTTTACTGTAAACACCACTATGGGAGTCTGCTGTCTCAAACATACCTGTAGTGAGTGTACAGCGTGTGTGCGTGTGTGTGTGTGTGTCTGTGTGTGCGTGTGTGCGCGCGTGTGTGCGTATGTGTCTGTGTGTGTGCGCGCGCGTATGTGTGTGTAGGTATGTGTGGTGTGTGCACGTTATTGTAACTGCATATAAATCCATGTGGTTCCATTTCACTAGCATGAAGCACTTTTCTAATGCATTAATTGATCAATATTACTGTTTCCCTCACAGTTGCTAAAAGGGATGTATGTGTTTTCAACCACCATGAATATCAGGTGAGAATTCAGACCCACCAACTCCAAATAAAACTGATAAGTGTATAGAATAGAATACAATAGGGCTTTATTTCATATATTTTTTAATGAAGTCTTGTCCGTCTGTTGTCACAATAGACAACCACAAGACACATACAGTCGCTATAAAAAGTATTCACCAAACTTGGACTTTTTCACATTTTATTGTGTTACAACGTGGGATCAAATTTGATTTAATTTAGGCTTTTTGTCATTGATAAACACAAGTACATACTGTATTTTTCTAAATGTATTACAAATAAAAACAGAAAATAAGTGATTTTTAAGTCTTGCCACATATTATCTATTGGATTGAGGTCTAGGCTTTGACTGGGCCATTCCAGGACACTGACTTTTTTGTTTTTAAGACACTGCAGTGTGGCTTTGGCTGCATGTTTTGGGTCATTGTCCTGCTGGAAGATGAATCTTCTCCCATGTCTTAAGTCTTGCAGACCGCAACAGATTTTCCTCCAGAATTTCACAGTACTTTGCTCTATTCATTTTGCCCTCTATATTTATGAGTTTTCCAGTCCCTGCTGCAGAGACACATCCCCATAACATGATGCTGTCACCACCAGTGTTGGGTAGATTACTTTGTATTTGTAATTCCTTACAGATTACAGATTACTTGCTTCCAATTGTAGTCTGTAACGTAATCCCTTACACTACTTAATATCGTAAGTAGTGTAACGTAATCTGATTACTTTTGGATTACTTTCTTTAATGAAGGGTTCTTCTTGCTAGAATGAAGTCATTTGACAATAAATACAGTTTCAAAGCTGCATGTACTTAATTTAAAGACTATTATTTCAATAAAGCTGTGAAAGGACCCCACTGTTAAAGTGATAGTTCACCCCAAAACAACCAAACTTTGTTAGCTGTTTTCCCACCTTAAAAAATATCTAATGACTAAGAGCATGCGTTTTCACCACCTGTTTATAAGGACTGACTCTAGATCAGCCATCTTTTCAACACTGTGGAGCTGCTTTTGAGATAGCTCCATACTGCTGATCCAGAATCAGCCCTTAAAAACAGGTAGCATCAAACTCCTGCCCCTACTAAT
>OMOT01080056.1:0-11447 GCA_900312575.1 Acanthochaenus luetkenii
ACAAAACAACACGCCGCTTCCCACAACCACAGAGCCATGGCTTCCTCCCATAGCAGTTGATAGCTAAAATCCTAATGTCTGATTTTCCATGATCACCAGAGGGCTGTCGAATGTGGAGGTTCTCAGGCTGATCTGGACCCAACTGCTTCACAATAAGCTTGTCAGACAAACTTCTCTGTTTAAATGGTTTTTCAACACAGAACCAACAGTTAGGAGCAGGTTGTTCCTCTGGCACATTAGCCATTGTTACATTAGCTACACTAACAGCTAGCTAACTTTACTCTCCCGACTTCCTGCTCTATCACTAACAACTTCTATGCACGCAGCCGCAATGGCGACAATCTACCAAATCGGGCGTATGTCCCTACGCCCTGCAATGCCGCTCTTTTCAGCGCGAGCTGTCAACCAATCCAGTGTGGGCCGGTGCGGCTGCATTCAACTTTCGCTGCTCCCGTCAAAAATTATGCCCTTCGGCACTCAGACAAAGGCTGCAAGCAGTGTTTTTTAATCAGTCATCCCACTTTTCTATTATAATATATAATTTATGTGAATATAACAATTTAATTTCATACACATACAGACCACAATTGTAAAAATTATTGATCTATTAGAATAGTTTTTTTCGGCGCCCCAACGCCCCTAGTAGACAACGCGCCACTGATCTTCAATAGTATTTTTCATTAGAATAATACAAATGGAGTGACTCTGTCAACATGTGTTATCATAATGAAACATATGTGACACCTCACTGCCAGGCGCTGCCTTCAACTACGATTTTTAGCTGCCACCCCCCAGGCACTCATTGGACTGCGCTTGGCCACCCGATTTAAATAATCCTAGAGCCGCCCCTGTTATTGGAGCGCTCCAGCGCCACAACTCAGCGCCGCTCCTGTGTACATGTTACATGTGCGCACCACTTCATCCCCACCACGTTTCCCCCCCCCTATAGAGAGGCCACTCCCGGGCTCCTTATAAATATCGTGGTAGGCAAATGTCCCATTTTGTCTGCATGCGAGCATGAGCTGCTTCTTTTCACACGGAACGGTTTCTCTCTCTTCTTCTTCTTATACTACTCGAGCTGCGCCGAGGAAAGAAATAGGCTTCATTTACCAGTTTGTTATCTAACTCCAATTCCAGTGCCAAACAGGTACGTTGCATAGAATATACTTGCTTCAACTTCTCTTGGTTGTGACATTTTACGCGTTAGTTTTGCTGAGTGCAACAGTAACGTTTGATTTCCTAACAAGCTGGTTGTGTGTTCTGTCTTTATTATCAAAGTGTAAGAAAACACGTTTGGTAGCAGCCTACTGTTTTTTTAATTACCTGACAATTCTGTACTGTATGCGGTAACATGTGTTTTCTGTAGCCTTAACTAAAGAAACCAATCACAAAAGGGACACATTTGGGCACCTGTTGCAAATTACCGTTTTAAGAAAGATTCACTTAGAATCGGAAAACGAACACTTTCTTTTATTTTGTTTTCTCAGGTGGACTTTGGCAAACAATATAGCAACCTATTCGGGACTCGATGTAAGTGCCCATGAAATGTCATGTTTAACTAACCATGTGCGTGTATTTCAGCAAAACGTGACAAATATCCGGCAGCTTATCGATCTTTAAAAAATACATAAAATAAAAAGACTCCATTGGATGTTCTGTTTTTTTTACATGACCGTCACTGTAACTACACAATTGAGAGACACTCTAGAAGTCCCTGGGAACATTTTAGTGCACAAACAGCCCACATGGGCTCCAACCCTTGCTTCACACACTCAACACACGCACATGCATGTTATGTCTCATTTTGGATTACCACTCATAATGAAAATAATGAGTCGCGCAAGACGGAATGAAGTTTGACCTGATTATTTGTGCAAAAACAAATTTTAAGCCAACCCAACTTAACCCAGCAGCAGGCCCACACATGTCCACGCACAAGAGTACAAAGCAAAGCCTACATGTTACCCAGCATGCAGGCGACTTCATGAATAGAACATCTTTTCACAGCTTCAGTGTGGTGACACAACTGTATCAAAGAAAAGTGTGAACCAAATTCTGTGGTATAAACACTGTGCCTTTTGACGGGGCAGAGATTTACACTACATCTGTAACTTACCAATCCTCTCCAGACTTGGCTGCGGAAAGACACTTTTCACTGTTATGGTGTTTTGCATTACTAATATGTGTTCATTATAAAAGTGTGTTCTTCTTGAGAGAGGAACACAAACGTTAGTAATCAATTTCTTACTTGTGCAGTCTATTCAATGTGTATGTTTGGATAACCCCACAATTATGTAGTCGATAGTCTATTGCTTTTATTGTTTTATTATTTTCTATTTTTGCATTGCTTCTTTTTATATTCTAGTTGTGTGCTTAGCCTACAATCTATTTCATTGCCCCCGCTGAATCATATTACTTTTGCCGCTGCAACACATTTCCCCACGGAGATCAATAGTTTCATCTTATCTCATAAAATACGCTGCTGTGGATCTGTCCATGTTTCCGTGTGATCTATTTGTTTCAAAACCCTCCTTGTTTATGTGAACGCGCTCATAGCTGGATTGGAAAAATGCTGGGCTGACGGAGCCAGTTGATAACCACGTTCGTGAGTTATCCGGGATCGCCGTTGTGGAGCCAGCTGTCACAAAGATACCCTGACTGTGTTGAACTTGCATCATGAGACAGGCCGCTGTACTCTGACGCCCATCTTCTACGTGCTTTTTGTTGTCAAACAGTTGAACCCTAACATTACTTTGCCTCTCGGTCATTCAGGTCACCTCAAATGGATTTAGAGACTGCATTGAAGGATTGCTCCACTGCCCTCGACCTTTTTCTTAACAACAGGTTCTCTGATGCATTGGATCACTTAAAACCCTGGTATGTCACTGCCATCTCCCTTGGACTTTGAATGACAGTGTGTGACAGACTCTGTTTCAGGCATTTCAGGAACTGTTAATTATGGTATTTCATAATGATGACCCTTATTGGTTTTAACACTGGGCATATGTGCTACTTTCTTGGTTAATAAAGAGTTTATTGCATTTGTCTCCTTCAGGAAGAGCCAGAGTATGTACCATGCAATGGGCTACAGCAGCATTTTGGTGATGCAGGCAGGCATGACCTTTGACCCAAAAGACATGAACGATGCCATAACATCGTTGAGAGAATCTCTACAAACATGCCAGAGGTATGACCCAAGATTCAGTTTTAGCAACAATGTAATTACCATGTCTCAAGTTAAGATGTCCTCCTTAAGTCCACAATATAACATGCGTACAACTGTATATGGTACATTCCTGAGTCGCAAATATCAAAATGGCAGTCATATACTTGCCTGAATTCAAAGATCACCCCTTCCAAGAGAGTTGGAGACACAATCCTGCTACTGCTGATTTTTTTGTTTTTTTAAATGGTGACCGTATATGTTCCTTAACATAGATTTCGGAAAAAGACTGGAATTGTGGAGACCGTATACAACCTGTGGTATCAGCAACCAGCCGACAACCTGACGGAAGGTGAGTGAAAACCTTAGGCTATCCACTAAAGTCTATCTTAAGTTCAAGTTCAAGTTCGGGTTCATTTTATTTGTCACAAGCTTGTCTCAAAGGACTTGAAAATGTTATACGCAACTTTATCGGCCACTGTGGTGTGCTGAAACGATTACGTCTCCAAATAAACTGTCGCCAAGCCCCTCTTTGTCATCATCAACATACAACGTACAGATTACAAATAAACAAAAAAAATGTTTACCCAGGTGACCCCTAAGCATCTGTTTTTTGTTTTGTTTTGTTTCTCCACATTACAAACATCCTAAACGTAACATTTGCAATTCAACATTGATGTTAATTTTCAAATGGGTTATTGCATGGTAAGAATTTGTGTCCACCAAAAACAGCTACTTTAATCAATATATTTATTTTACAAATAGCGAGATAATGTAGAAAATGTGGTGTGATTTTTAACTGTTCATCCAACATGTGACATTTCAATCCTTGTTAACAGAGGAGATGCATGCAGACCTGTGCTATGCTGAGATTCTGCAGCAGAAGGCATCTCTCGCTTTCCTAGATGAGAGTATAATCGGTTTCATCAAAGGAGGGATGCAAATCCGAAACAGTTATCAGATTTACAAGTAAGAAGCTTGGAAGGCACTTCTCTTGGTGAAATAAGCAGACAGTGAGCAAAACAATTACAATATTGAAGTGTATTATAAAATGGTATGTTGTCTCTTCAACTAGGGATTGCCAAGCCATGGCAAACATCACGCAGAACATGGAAACCCATAAGAGCACATACATTCATTTCAAGGGTGGTGTCAACATGGGCATTGGATCATTCAATTTGGTGAGAGCTGGGCCTTGCATTCTTCTGCCACACAATGTTTTAGTGCTCTAACAGGCATAAATTGTTCCTGCAGTGTAATGTAATCTGGTTGAGCATTACCGATTCACAGATCAGTGACCGTAGACAGTGAACGATTAACACTATTGAGGGGTATTAATGGACAAAGTCATTGTTAATACTGTTGCTCAGGTTGTGTCTCATAATATAGCTAACGTAACCATTTGGCTACCTACCTTTTTTGTTATTTTATCAGATGCTGTCTCTGCTCCCATCCAGAATCCTCAGACTGATGGAGTTTCTGGGCTTCTCTGGAGACAGGGTAGGTGCTACCAGTCTATATACGAATGTAGTGCCCATGTCAAAGCACTGATAGGGTTTAATTTGACATAAGAAACGCTGAGCTGCACTGTTCACACATCTGCTACTCATCTCACAGGAGATGGGTTTGTCGCAGCTCAGAGAGGGGGCAGCCAGCAACGGCCTGCGCTCCATCCTCAGCACACTGACTCTGCTGATGTTCCACCTCTACATCAATGTGATACTGGGTAAGAACAACATGAGGGAGGGGGGGAAAGGGGCGAGGGGGGGCGGCTACATTTTCAACCAAGTTCAAAGCTGTCATTCACTTATTTGTAAGCATTTTTGTCTCTCTTGTGATTTTAGGGTTGTTTTTAATGATCAGAAAGTTATTTATATCTGTCTTTCTTTTTCTCCCCTAAGGTACTGGTGAAGTTAACTTTACTGAGGCTGAAGCTCTGCTGGAGCCCTACACTGTGAAGTTCCCTAATGTAAGCTATGCATTTTACACAATAATATGGTTGGGCAATTGGGGAAGGCTAGCCTTTAGCTACCACTTACACAGTTAGAATGCAGTTACGAAGTTCAACAGTCTTGGAACACTTGACCCGTCTGAAGATGTGTGGTAGGCTTCACATAATAAGGTTTTAAACAATATGTCCTGTAGTGATGTATATTGTTTGAGGTACAGCAGACCTCCATAGCTACAGGCAAATTTCAGCAGGCAAATTTAAAAAAATTAACTGAAATCCTTAGCACACATAGCTAAGTGTGACTTTTGAGGTGTTTTGATTGAGGCAAACCTACCATTTATGTATTATTAATTGTCCCTTAGTTGAACAGTATAGAGTTTTTACTTTTGTCGTGAAATGTGAGATGGAATTTAAAGGCCCTCAGAACCTAGTGGTGGTCCCTGTCCTGTGGCCTCTCATGGGAGGGGTAAGTGAGATAACAGAGAATTTATGGATCCCAAGATGTCCTGGAGGAATACAGGTGGAGCAGAGGAGCACGTTAAAGATGTGCTGTGAGCGCATTCCTTTTGGAGTGAACTAGGGCTGTGCGATATGGACAAAATCTTCTATCACGATATGGGTAATTTCATATCACTATAATGATATATGTCACAATATAGTACGTTTTCTGTAAATTTGATGAAGAATTTGTCTATACAAAATAACCACATGCCTCTAGGGCTGGGTATCGCCACTGATTTCCCGAATCGATTCCGATTCACTAGGTCCCAATTCGATTCGATTCAATATCTATTCGGTTAGGAATGTTTCAGTTACAATATCAATTTTGCTTGGATATGAAAGAGATTCTCAGAGAACCAATGCTGTAAATTGTACAAGGAACCCTCAAACCTGGTGCATTATTAAAAATATTCATGTTTACATTAAGAATTTACCCCAAAGCAGTTACATTAATGTACGTTTTATTTAACATGACCAAAATTAGAAGAGAAACGACCAAAAGAGACAAATAAACCATATATAAATTAATAAGTAAATTTCAACCAACAATCAGAAATTGCAAACGGCTCTGAATTGCCTTTGAAAATAGTTTGTTACATGTTGAAAAACAGTCTTGTAAAACCTCTGTACATTGTAAACTGTAAAGTCCATGAAACTAAAGCCCCTTCATGACTGCTGTCTCACTTCCTGGAGATTGTAAGGCTGCCTTCAACACACCAGTGAGTTTCCCTCCTCGTAGTGAAACTATGACGCTTGAGTGACGCAACCACATTTTGGATTAAAAATAACTTTGAAATTGATACTTTTCAAAGGGCATCGATACCAAATGAGCAGTATGTGAGTATCGATGCCAGTTTCCATCCGCCCATCCCTGGTGGATAGTCCTTTCCTAAGTTAGCCACACTCTCAACAGATGGTTACTGTAAAATGATGACAGAGGCTTTTATCAGAACAATTTAGTAACTTGGCACAAGATGTTAACTGTTAGGTTGAGATCTGTACATCAATGGAGTCAGGCCGTATACATGAGTCAAGAGTCGAGTAGTAAGTCATCAAGTGCATTTATTCACCCGGGTGGATGTGCAGCCCGTCCACTGGACATGGCCGGACTGACACACACACAGCTTAACAGTTACACGTTCCTTATATCCTTTGGCTGGTTTCCATACCAGGTGACAAATACTTCTATCTATTAATAGCATAGTGCAACCTTGCTTAATGTTTATTGGCTGTTAGCCATACCAAGTTGTTGACTAACCACCTCCCATCACTAGGAATATCACATGCTTATTTGGCCCTCTGCCTCTTGATTGAGAAAGTACAGATGCTTCTCCTGTATTTTTGCAGCACAAGCAAGAAATGTACATACTAACAATTCCCCCTTTTCTGTTTCCTTTAGTTTTTTCTTTTCACTGTAATGACACTTCTCTATCCTATGTCCGGGGAGTTCTGTATGACTCACTTAAACCATACCAAGATCAATCCCATTCCTCCACTAGGGTGAAGAAACTGAGAGAAATCTTCAAGACATAGGCGCATGACAATAAAACATCCCCTCTCACCATGGCTTAGAGAGTAGGTAAAAATTGCCACACCTAACTACACTAGGAAGATACTAGAGCAAAACCTCAATGCCTGCATAGAGGAAAAAAACTCTTACCATCCCATTACAATCTAATACAAGCCAATAACAACATACATGAACAATGTTGTGTAGCCCAAATGTGATATGTTACATGATAAACATCATCAGTCTATGTAAAATAAGACCACACGTCGTTATAGGTCAGTTCAGAAGATTTCCACTGATTAGTTCACATTATCACTGGAGTGTGACGTTCACATCTGGTGGTGTCGCTCTGATCCTGCATGCGTTTGGTCTTTCACCCTGAAAGTGGTTCAGGTCACCTGGACACATGTTGGCGGTTCGCTGCGCAACTCCCCCTCTGTCGATCCAAAGGGATGCATGGAATGCTCGTCAAAAGAGGGAAGGGAATCTACACCCTGTTGAGATATACTTAGACACGAAAGCAAACAAATGTTGAACATAAGTTTGCTGGAGGCGTGTCCTTAATCAGAGTACCTAAAGAAAACATTTGCACTTCATGCGGAGACAAGCCAGTAGTGGTATTTGGTATTGCTCTCATTGATAACACCAGTAGCAACGCATTTATCCCAATCATTTGTCTCGATGGATAGAGTTTGAGTCTTTTCTTTTCTTGTAGAGAAGGCCTCTGTCCTTTTTGAAAATCGATCAACAATCACTAGAAGATAATCAACACCTTTTACTTCATGCATATGTGTAAAATCAATTTGTAACTGTTGAAAAGGCCCTTCATATTTTGGCCAATAATCATGTTACAATGCTATCTTAAAAAACAATGTATTAATATATTTGGTGATTACTTCATAATTTACATGAGCTAGTCCATGAACATAAGCTATGAATGGAGTAAAAGCTAACTTTGGTAACGATATTCGTTTATTTTTAGCTTTCCATCCCCCTTCTTGAATCATGTATATATATATATGTATTTATTTGTTTCAAAGGTGGATCAGTTGGTATATTAGATCATGCAGTATTTATGTTCGCAGCTGTAGATTTTAAGTACCTTTGAATATATGATCATAATTACGTCGTCTTTGACTCGTTTGCTGAATGGTGATATTAAGCAAAATTATATTTACAGCATGCGAGGTGAGTGGATGACCCAAAATTTCATCTCATACTTCATGTCATAGTGTTTGGTCAAATATAGCGGAGCTAAGCGGTCCCAATTACATACAGAGCCACGCTCATGATAAGAGCTGATAATCCATAACATGAAAAAACTAATTACTGAATAATTAGCGCGACTGAAAACTTGTTTAACAGGCTGTTAAAAAATGCAATAGAGTTTCGTTCTGTGTCACGTTTGTTTGTTATTCCAGTCCACGTGTAGAAAACTTAAAGCGGGATCGGGAATGAGGTAAAATAGGGCCGTAAAGCAGTTCTGGTGATGTTTTGTGGCAATGGCGATAGAAACGATAGATGGAAATATCTACTGTCATTGATAAACACAAAGTACTCTATAATGTAGAGTACTTTGTGAGAAAGTGAGAAAATAAATCTACATATTTTTCTAAATTAATTACAAATGAAAATAGAAAAGAAGTGATTACATAAGTATTCACCCCAATGTACAATGAAACCATGGGGGAAAACCTGCTGCAGTCAGCAAAAGACCTGGGACTTGGGAGAAGATTAATCTTCCAGCAGGACAATGACCCAAAACATGCAGCCAAAGCCACACTGGAGTGGCTTAAAAGCAAAAAAGTCAATGTCCTGGAATGACCCAGTCCAATCCAATCGAGATTCTGTGACAAGACTTAAAAAATGCTGTTCACCAATGGCACCTATCCAACTTGATGGAGCTTGAGCAATTTTGCAAAGAAGAATGGGTAAAAATGGAGGGGGGGTGTTTGCATACTTGTGTAATCACTTCTTAGGTGGCCAAACACTGAAGCCCCTATAACCATAGCTTGCTTTTTAACAAAATTGGCACAATGGTAGAGCATGGCATGAAACACTCATACACCACAAATGGTGGTGTTTGGCCATAAGGGGGCGCTACAGCAATTGACTGAAAACGCTAATATCTGTATCAAAAATGTAATCTAGTGATGTCGCATCCAATTAGTAAGTAGTTCAGGACAATGTCCTGAATTCAATGATATCACAACTTCGGTGATCGGTGTATAAGAGATACAGGCATTTAAATGTATTTTCATATAGTCCCATAAACAACAGGTGTTTGAAGCTGGCAGCCCCCCTTTCTATTACCATGGGTGCGCTCAATTTGCATATGCCAACCTGCCGCTTCTTACGTAGCAACTACAGCCAAAACCACTGTTTAAATGGTGTACCTGCATCAGCTCAAGGCTACTACCAACTGTAAGTGAAAACTTCCAACCTGCATGTGCCAACTTTGTCTCATGTGATTTCCCAGGGGGAACCGGAGAGCGACTAGTAGCAGTTTGGTGATTTTATCTTATTTACATATTAGGTAATCTACAGCCTGCACGACTCTCTTAATTTGTTTGCTTTCGTATTTTGTCCATAGGGAGCCCTCATTCAATTCTACATTGCAAGAATTGCTTTGCTCAAAGGAAACTTCACATTTGTGAGTAATATGTTGCTGAACAGCATCTTGGTCAGCTCAGCTTTGCGTGAAATACAATGTCAGAACATATATTTCTGTAAAGTGCTGTAAAAATCAAAGCCCATAAGTCTGTATTTCTCCCCAGGCCCAGGAGAAGTTCCTGGCATGCATCGCGGCGCAGCAAGAGTGGCGTCAGATTCACCACCTGTGCTACTGGGAGCTGATGTGGGCCTACTCCTTTGAGCAAGACTGGAGGGAGGCATACCGTTATGCTGACCTGCTCTGCAAAGAGAGCAAGTGGTCCCAGGTAACTAATGTAAACTTCTCTCCTTTTACCATGTAGTAAAACTACTGGCGTGTTTTAAGTTACTTTGTTCTCTTATAATGAGTTGTTTCCCCTCTTCTCATAGACCATCTACGTATTCCAGAAAGCTGCTATTTTGAGCATGCTCCCAGAGAAAGACGTGGATGAAATGGGGGAAAATGTGGAAGAGTTATTCAGGTACGCTAGAGAGAGTACTATTATGTGGGTATATTTCTCTTGTATAACTATTGTGCAATAAGGTGAATTGTGTGGTTTGTAGGCAGGTGGATGGCCTCAGATTGAGGATTGCTGGGAAGTCGATTCCAACTGAGAAGTTTGCAGCAAAGAAGGCGCAGCGATACTCTTCCCCTAATCCTGCGAAACTAGTCGTCCCTGCTTTGGTGAGGACACATGTGCGCACACACCATTTCAATGACTTTTCAATGATGGACATCAAGCCAAATACTCTCAAAATTCTCCTTATTCGATTTTAAATGAGAACATTCTTCCTCTCTCACAGGAAATGATGTATGTGTGGAATGGCTTCACAGTAGTTGGCAAAAGACCAGAGCTTACTCAGAGCCTCTTGGCCACCATAGAGAAAGCAGAGGAGCAGCTCAGAAATGATCCAAGTGAGTTAACTGCTAAGCTCTGTGGCAGAGACAATCTTCCACTCTTCCTGTAAATGTAGAATTTTTGTGATCGTTAAAATGACGGTAGTAGCATTCTGTTTCACGTGTAGACCCGTCGGAGTATCACCTGGATGACAATTGTCTTGTCCAGCTGCTGAAGGGCCTGTGTCTGAGACAGCTGGGGCATCTTGTCCAGGCCGAGTTCTGTTTCACTCATGTCATTTCCAGGTGAGAAGATAAAGGTCAATGTCATGGGACTGCTCACTTTCATTGTAACACTTAGCACCTTACCAGAGTGGGAGTCTACTGCACTAATCGGATCAAAGCACTCAATTGGCATCAGAAAATTGCACAACAACGAGAGATCATTCTGTCATCAATACATGGATTTTATTACAATCAGTAATGATACTAATCATTATTACCTCTGCTACTACAACTATCACAAGTAGAACAATCTATCAAGAAGGACATTTCAACTAACAAAATATAGGAGCAAAAGTTGACTGTTGATTCCTCACACTATAAAACGTATACAAATTATAGTGATAAAATGCCAAACTATTACACAATATAGATAATGGACCCTGATCAAATGCATTTCTCAAAAAAAGAGACTTGTAATAAACAGTATGCCAGCCTTATGTACTCTGGTAGTGCTAGAGACAATGTTTTGTTGTTGTTGGTTTTTGTTTTGGGGCGGCACAGTGGCTCAGTGGTTAGCACTGTCGCCTCACAGCAAGAAGGTCCTGGG
>OMOT01080057.1:0-13837 GCA_900312575.1 Acanthochaenus luetkenii
AAAATCCCAAAGCGCCGTGTGAGCTGCCTCCCTTTACGCAGGGCTATATATATGCCATGCCTGCAGGTAAATGGACACATGACCCCTCGTTGGAAAGCTCGCAAGGAGTAGAATACGATTATGGTGATGTCCTCATCTGTAGTAATACCAACCGGCCAAAAGATGGCAAGAAATGACCGTGTATTGTCAAGGAGTCAGGGACAGGTTATGCAGAGCACGGAGAAGCATGTGGATAGAGTAAGAATTAAACCAAAACTCTAAGTAAACATAATGTGTTGCTTTTGATGACAATTCCATTAAACATTTATTAAATAACGAGACATAAATACAAAATCTGCCTCACGGACACTTGATGTGAAGTTTGGCTGTGTGTTTGCTGTGGGGCTGACAGGGGTTGTTTAGCTTTGACTATTGATTGCTTGCTATCATTTGAAAGGGTAGAGTGTCTAGTTTCATATGATACCCGACACGGCGGGTATCATATGAAACTTCAGAATGTTTTCCACTTCTGTTGTGTGGTCGCCCAGGAGGAGCAGCATAGCATTGGCAGCGCATCTCACAGGCTGAGGCCTTGCTTCCTGGACTGCAGCACTGCCTGTGACCCCCGACCCACCTGTTGTCGGTCACATGGTTCGCTTCGTCTGCAGTGCTCTTGTGTTTAACTTAATTATTGCATTTCACCAACAGCTCCCGTTTGCACAATTAAGATGAGACCTCAAGTAGTTCAATTTGATCATTACGTTTGAAATATTCATTGACCAAATTATTAACGGTTGTTAATCGATCAACGACTAATCGTTAACACCCCTACTTTAGACCACTGAGACACCCCAGTAAAATGTATTTCGTTTGCATAATAATGTATTTATAATAACAAAAATACTGGTATCGTTATCTGCATTAAAAACCCTGTTATCAGTTGAACCCTACTTGCAACAGCCTATTACACAACGAGGTGAGGTCTTTACCTTGGTATTCCAGTTATAATGATAGCCCAGAGTGACCCAGCGAAGCCTCTCCAGTAGTGTCTTGGGTTCCCTCTTACCAGGACGAGGAACACTGCAGGGATTAAAACAGAGAGGGCAGTTAGAGAGGCATGCTGGTGGTAACCAGTTCAAATTCCCAGACCAGCTGTGAAAACTGGGGTGGAAGAAGTGACGCTTTTCCCAACCTCAATAACTAATGGTGAGCTGCCTATAAGCAAGGAACTTAATCTGTGGCCAACAGTGCAAGACTTGTTGTAGCTTACAGGTGAATGTGTGCTCAGTCAACTTTCCCCGAGTAAATTCTTAATGAGAGCTAGAGAGCGTGAATAAAATACCCTGTGATCCAGTTGTACAAATGTTTATACTGCAAATATTTCACTAAAATATGCTGGTGACAGGATATTTGTTAATACAGGCTTTGCAGTTGCATCACAAATCTTATAGCAACCATGGTTTGCACCATTATGGAGATCCATTGGAGAATTGGCTGTGTGCAAATAATGTCCAAATATACGTATAACCACCTAACCCTATGTATAACCATAACTACAAAAAGAGATACCTGAAAAGGTTGTTGTAGTGTGGGTAAAGGTGTAGGTTGGAATTTTTTGGTAAAGTGAATATTCTAATAAAGTAAATTTGCTTCCAAATTTCAGTTACTGTGACACACAACACTGTCTTGTTTTTTGCCAAAAACACTCAGTTGTAGTTTGAGCTCCATTAACCTGAACAAACTGTTGGGTTTGGGGCTTTTTTAGCTAGTAAACTATCCAGCATGCTAATTTCACAAAGTGACTGATATTAATGTTAACATGCAACTACTAGCCACTACTAATGCTAGCTTGAGCTTCTAATTGATACGTTAGCTAGTGCACAAATCATATGTGTTTACAACAAGACAGTGATTATCTAAACACAAAATGTATCAGAGGTATCAGTGATGAAATGATCAGTTCCTAAAATTACAAATGCAGGTGGGTTGCACCAAGATCTTCAAATGTTTGTTGTTGTTGTCAACCAATTGCTGAAATCTTGGTTTAAATCATTTACATTACATTTACATTTCAATAGTTAATATTAGATGTACCACACAAGTGTAACTTTTCCATTGTGCAACACAGCTCTGTTAAGTTTAAAGTTAGGTTATTCCAAACATAGTTTTACTAAACTCTGATTATCATTCATATTAGATTATGTTAAACCTTACTGGTGCAACCCAGCCACAATCATCTGTTCTCAGCCATGTTGCCAAGAGCTGAGGACCTCCAATATGGCTGCCAGAGGATGTGTTACATCACCTGAAAACCCTCTACTGAATATGCTTAAAGGTATGACCAAACTGCAGTGCACTGGCTCAAGTTTTGGTTCTCCAAGTAATACTATGATATAAAACCAGTCCAAACTACACCAGATTTGTCAGGGAGGGGGCAATAGAAGTGCAGTATCACCTGAGGGCATCTGCACTCTTGCCCCAGATGTCCTCGGTGTCGGTGGGCGACATGTGCATGTCCAGGTTACAGACGTTGGGTTTCTGAGGGTAGGTCTTCAGACACTGCCTGACCCAGAAGGGCTGGGAGCCCAGCAGGAACGGGTTGGATATGAAGATGAATCCTGAAGAACAGGACAGCACTGGGTTATGTAACAGGACATTGAAACATCTTGTACAGGGATCGACCCATACATCGGTTTGCCAATATCTCCAGCTGATATCATGCTTTTATTAGAGATGGGATCTGGTCCAGTCAGTGTCGTCCACCTAATATGATGGATATAATGCAGTGTGATTGATTACATATTTATAGTAGAATTGATAAATACTACTACACTGGTTGTCTATGTGAAGCCATCAACCTAAATTGATTCTGATGAGACATTTTGATCATTATGAGTGAAGTATGCATGAATATGTTTTATGATTATTATCAATATTATTATTAGCCGTATTATTAATAATATCCTGGGATTCCACCCTGGCAAGAAAACAACTCTGGTGGAAACACTGAATGCTTGGAATTTGATATAAACATATACTTATCAATTTTATATAACATTTCATTTGAAATAAAATGTATTTTGTATGCATATATATGTATTTACCACTAAAAATACTGGTATCATTATCTGCATTTTAAAATCCGTATCAGTTGAACCCTACTTTCAACCGCCTATTACAGAGGCATTTCCACCCAAAATCAGGAGGAAACATTGAACACTTTAAAGTTGTTGGGCATGGAAATTGTTGAATTTAAACAAATGGGCAGAAAATACCAGCTATCAGCAGCATTAAAGGACTTCAACCTTTCTTCTTACAACTCTATTATAAATAGGAATCTTGTGGTGATGTTCATGTTCAACCAGATTTGTGTTTCCCTACAGAATTTCTCTGACAACTCTGATGTCACATTACATCCTAAGGCATTTTTCTGAGACCGAGACCTGATAAGACCTGATGGGGTGTGTTTACCTGGGTAGCCCTGCAAACAAAAGGCTCTCCATTCCTTGACAGGCCGTAGTCCAACCCTCCTGGCCTCCACATCACTCACTGCAGCAGGGTCCAGTTTAGTTGAAACTACCTGTCAATCACCAGACAGACACACACATTGGAAGTTGTACTGACATGTGTAATTCAGATAAATAAGATAAAATTAGAACTTATTGATCCCTGTAGAAATAGTAACAGGATTGAGCTGGTAAATATAATACAAGCACACAATAGATTATAAAAATAAGCAATAATAAAGGGATGCTAGATGGTTTTGGCCATTAGTAACATCCCAGCTGCTGTGATATTAAACTACAGACCTGCATTGTGTTATAGCATTCGGATTCTAAAAGTCTGCTCTGTGGAGGCTCAAACTTTCACACAAGATCCTTCAGCTAAGTATCATGACGGAGATCCCATCAACGTTCCAATAAAGCCCTTAGTTTTCCCTAAACGCAGCTTTAGGTAGCTGGGGCTACAGCTAATGCTGCCTCGCTGATGACTCTACCCTGCCGCAAGCACAGGTCACGTAGCTCTTCAGAATAAACTTGGATGGGATCGTCAACGCTAGGAATGGCCAAAGCCATCTAGTGTCCCTCTGGGGCTACACTGATGCCACATACTATGCAAGTTGGTCAACGGTTATTGTTACAACCCTACTTGTATGTCAGGGCAATTCATTGACCAAGCCAAACTTGTGCTTGTCCCTGGCCTGCAGAGACATCATCATCTCTCTCTCTGACACTCTCACTCTCTACCCATTTTACAATATCATCTCTTACATATTAGGTGTACTGTTCTCATCAGCTCATGTCCGTCACTATTCCTCACAATTGTCCAATATTGGTTTAATCGACAGCCAACAATGCTTCTAAGAAACGTGCTGACATGTTTTGTCCACAAACTTCGATTTGACCATGGAAAGTTCTAAAACCTAAACTAAACCTAATCACTAAAATACTATCCTGTGTTTACATTGCAGCAGCCATCTTTGATGACTGATTAATAGGAAGTCCAGTCAATGACAACAGTTTCAGTGGGAAATACGGTATATGATTGGCTTGAAGTTTCACACCGTGTACTAGATGATTGGTCAAGAGCAAATGGCCCCACACTCTGGTCCCCTGTCTATCATTTACAAGCTGACAACCCTGTTGTTACAAACTTCTGCCCCGGGAGAACGCTGTCAGAAATCCCAGGATCTATAGCTCTGAAACTGTGTGAAGAGAGTGCTGCAGCCTTGCGTGTACAAGTTTTCAAACTGGAATTGCAAAAACGTTTCTAACGACCACAAACCCTCAAACCAGGGCTCGAAATTGCGACCGTTTTGGTCGCATATGCGCCCAAAATTTAGTCTGTGCGACCTCAAAATATAATTGGGAGCATCTGTGCGAGTGTAAATAATAGTTCTGGTGCGCCCGTTTTCCCCCTGTTTTTTTCTTCTTCACTTGAACGTCCCTTTCTCTGTACATTCGCTAGAATGCCTTGTGACGGTGACCATTCTAACCAATCAAACGTGAGTTTGAGGTTCTTACCTTTAATGCTGATTCTAGATCGGTTGATATTAGCCTTCAATCAATCAATCTTTATTTATATAGTCCTTTTATACAAGTATGTCTCAAAGGGCTTTACATTGCATGCATCATATACATAGTACGTCACATCATGTACTACACGACACACAAACACATATATTTGCATGTCTTTGACTGTGGGAGGAAACCGGAGCACCCGGAGGAAACCCACGCGAACACGGGGAGAACATGCAAACTCCACACAGAAAGGGCCAGGTGAGATTTGAACACACTCCCTTTCGCGGCTAGCTAGCGTTATCGAATGCTAAAAAGATTAAGCTAACGATTACGGCATAATTTAGTAACGTTACCGATGTAACTTAGTCGCTGTGGCCGCTGAAATAGTTGGTGATGTCGATGTGGCTTCACCAGCAGAGAAGAAGGTGAACAGTTTTCAGAGAGCGGCTGAAACACAAGTTTATTTCCTACAAAGACTCAAAACAGCGCTTCAAACTTTCAAAATGTAGTTTTAAGCTTTCGGAATATGGTAGTAATCTGTAGTGATGGGCAATACCAAAATGTTGTGTTCAATACCGATATTTTATGTAACACTTTGACATACTGACAATTTCTTAAATGACAATACGTTTTTTTTTTTAAATTATAAGAATGATAGTAATTACTTTTACAATTATCATTATTACATTAAGACAATTTAAAATATGACATTGTGATTATGTTTTAGTAGGATAGAGGTTGTTAGCTTCTATTAAACCCACTAAAGTTGACCAAATAATAAACACTATTTGTAGTTAGACTTTGCAGTAGTATTTCTCTGCATCAACGTTTCATATCAGTGATAAATGGCAGAATGTTTACCTTGACTAAAAACGTCACATGAGTGTGAATAACGGCTCTAACTGGACAATATCTGCCTCCAGTCTGATGGGCAGATGACTTGACATCTTGTTGTCGCTCCACTTCCTTGTAACTCTGGGGAGCGACGCAACGCATTTTGGATTAAAAACAACCTTGATATCATATGAGTAGCATGTGAGTATCGATCCGCCCATCCCTAGTAATATGACTTCATACGTACAAATCAACGGCATCTATCGTCCCTTTGGGGCTAATCAGAGGCTCCACACACACATAACGTTAGTTTCTTGTAAAATGCTTAGCCTCTTGTCATATTCCCACCTTGTCGCCCGATAGACCTTTCGAGAAGTCAATGACATCGCTGTAGTCAGGAGGAGGGTTTCTTCGCTTGTAAAACTTGAATAATTTCCTGAATGCGTCTTCCCCATGCTCCACCACGGAGGCTGCCATCTTGGCCATTACTAATCTGACCTTTCAACTCAGGTAAGTTAACGTTACATCATAACAGAGGAGCGCGTGTATATAAAGCCACTTTTTTAACCTGACCTAAAATAATATGTATAAACACCATTTTCAAAATGCAACAACAAAACGTATTAACGTTACGCCTAAATAGCGAAGCCGACATGTGTTCTCATGTCAACACGTCCCAGTCTGGATCACGTGATAAATGATAGGTCAGTGGCTTGCTGAGGACGAAACATGGCGTCGCCGTCTAGGAAAGTCTTCGAGGTGTTTGTGTCTAAAATACCATGGACTACAGCCAGCAGTGAGTTGACGTTACATTTTCAAGCAACATGCCTATTAGAGCCGTGAGACACGGGACTGTAGGTCATCGCTGTAACCTTTACACTACTGCCAGTAACCTAGCTAGCTAACGTGCTAACCGTCCGTCTGTTAACCGGTAGAACATGATGTCTGACTTTCTGGGTCACACGGAGACACTTTTCAATTCGGCAGCTTTCACGTCATTTGAATTTCAACTTGGTCGGCGTCTTTCACTGAAATAAACCGCCATGATAGCGAGCAGTGTGAACTTATTATGAAACAAAAGTGCTGCTTGGTTTTATTGAACGTTATATGCCGAGTTTCATAGAAGACACACAGTCATGTCATTTTCCTTTTCCAGAGGAGATGAGGGAGTACTTTGGACAGTTTGGCCATGTGAAGAAGTGTCTGCTGCCTTTCGTAAGTTCTCACAGTATTAGTAAAACACGTGTCATAAGTAGTCTGTGTGTGACTGTGTGTTTTATAATCTGCCAGGATAAGGAGACCGGCTTCCACAGAGGCTTCTGCTGGATTGGATACACGACAGAGGAAGGCCTGAACAATGCGCTTCAGAAAGACCCGCACATGCTGGAGGGAGCCAGGGTAAAACACTGAGTGTATACATGCTGTTAGCTTATGGTTGTGACATGAGATGGAACTAATGATTGCTGTTGGGAAATTGGCTTGTTGCAGCAGTAAAGAGTACAAGGATACCGCAAAGAATAGAATACAAATATGAATATAGCAAATGGGGTATTAAACGACGGACAGTCGTGCAGCGTTACGAGAACGTGCAAAATAACAGCAGTGCAATAAATAACAGTCATATTGTTTGAAGTGATTATTCGTTTAATATGCAGTGTTTTATATGTACGATTGATGAGAAGAACTAGGAACTAAGATGCACATTTTGGCTTAACTTCTCACCACCTGTCAAACCACAAATTGAGCATTGATGCTCCTGTCTCTCCGCTACCACAATAATGCGGATACCTTCGAATCTGTAATGAAAGATCTGCCCGAGGAAATACAAGCTCCCCGGCGGAAGCGGGATATAAACCTATCCTGCTGACAATTTGTACACATGACTGTTGGTTAGAGATAATGGATTACTAACATGTATGGATGACGTTACAGTTCTTACTGCAGTTACAATAGGCCATTCACCTAAATTACTTCCAGTAATGCTATTTTTGCATTAAACTAAGTTGCCACAATAGTAAAATAAACAAGTTAACTTTCAAAGTCATCTGATTGATTTAAGTCCTTTGAGACATGCTTGTGATAAACAATATATAAATAAATGAACTTGAACTTATGGTAGTCGTACTTATAAGTGTTTTGTTGCTAAATCAGCTTCATAGTATTCAAAAGTTTCCAATTTAATAAATTGCATGTGGAGGGAGTGTATTACAATTTTAAAACATCCAAGGGTCATTCAAGGTAAACTTAATTACCTTAGTTACCTAATCATGCAATAAGAAAATATGACATTTTAATGATTCTCATTTCCTGGCCCTGAAATTGGGTTGTTGCTGCAGCAAATAGTAATATGATACAGCAAAGACAAATTGAATATGATTAAGAATAGAGCAAATGGGGGCTGCTAACATATACAAATAACAGTTCCAATGTTTCAAGAACATATTAGGTGGAAATGTATGAATGAAAAGTATTTTAATATGTATGATAGGAAAATATACAAAAACAAAACTAGGCTTGCCAGACCGCAAGGTTAGTTATTGGTCTAAACAAAGGGTGCATGCAGGCGCGTTTCAACAATGGGGAGTCAGTGAGTTATGGACATAGAGTATTGTTGACTGGCCCGCTTGGTCTAGCTAATTTTTAAAAATATATATGGTAACAGTACCAGTCAAAAGTTTGGAAACACCTGCTTAAACCCGTTTTTTCATGATTAAAAATGCTTTAAACTGTATATACATAGAGAGAGAGAGATAAACACTTCATATTTCATTATGATGTGTGCTTATATAAGCAGATAATCATAAGTGAATTGCATTCAAAAGTAACTTTTAAATGAAAATGTAAATATTGTAAGCTCATTGGGAGGATTGCATTGTTTTGTTGTTTAAATATCTTGGTACGTGCTGGTGTTCATGATGTATCTTAACAGATGCTCCAGGACCTGTAGAATGTTTCATATGTAAAAGACCACCCACCATATTTAAAAATGCATGGCATCTAATCCTACATAAGATAAGATAGCTTACAATATTTCCATTTCATTTAAAAATTTAACTTTTGAATGCAATTCACTCATGATTATTTGCTTATATAAGTACACATATCATATAATAGACAAGTTTATACAGTGTAAAGCATTTGTAATCATGAAAAAAAAGGTTTAAGCAGGTGTTTCCAAACTTTTGACTGGTACTGTATATGCAGTATGAAATAAGGGAGAAATTCTAAAAATGTTGTATATGCACTGAATACAAATTTATTTATCCTCTTCTTTCTTTTCAGCTCCAAGTTCAGAGGAACAGGAGGGTATTTGCAGGACAGAGTTCAAACAAAGACAGCAAATATGACTGAAGCTGTGTGAATTGCTGTGTGTACGAAAGAAAATGATCCACTATTATTATGTTATTCTCAGGTCCAGATTTACTAATCTGCTATTTTTTGTGTGTCTCAGTTGTTTGAGCTAATAGTGCAGTTTTCATCCTATTCACGAAATGTATGCAAATCAAATTGTGGGACAGACAAGAGCGCTGCCCAAGCAAACCACCCCCTTCATCAGCAGTTGCATGCGCAGATTACTGCACCCAGGCTGGCACCCTGTCTCTGATCTGAGCTTTTAGGATGGAAAACCCTCTCCTTTGCTGTTCAACTTGCTGGTGAAGATGCTGCGTCTTGCAGAATGGACAAACACCTACACTGCCTTTCAACGGATCTATGTGCTATACAATAATTGTGGCCCAATCTCCATTGGAATGATCTCAACTACAACTATTATGTGGACAAAATAATTACATTTGCATATAATTTACAGTTATGATCATGGCAAAGAGGCTTCAGGCACTTCAACTCGATGAGCACGGGTTGGCTTTCTGATTTGGTCATTTTGTTGATAGAGTATGTCTTCCCTGTGTAAACCTTTAGTGAATCTTGGCCTGAATGTCACTCAATTTTACAAGGTCCTTCTTACTTGTAATGGTGATTATTGTCTTTATACTTTACTATCAGCATCCTGTCACTCACCATCAACAGTAGCCAGACAATACACACTTCATGGTGTATTTAATATAATGTACTTATTCGAACAGCTGTGGATAATTTCTTAACATGACAATAAAAACGGATGTTTTCATTAGCCTGTTGTTGGGTAAAGGCTAAAGTGGTACCAAGTGTTATTGAAATTTGAGAGGAAAATGTAAGCATGGATGTCACCTGTAATACACACCTTTTGATACCGTTCTGTGTACAGTGCGTATCGAAAGTCTGCACACCCTCTGAAATCTTCTACTTTTTATTGCCCGGAATCCTGAAATTATGATTTTCTTTCCACTTCCAGCAGGGTAAAAACAATACACTACTCATTTCTGACAACAATTGGAAAACTCAAACATCTTGGTTAAGTGTGCACACCCCTCAGTTACTACTTAGAGACGCCTTTTGATGACCTCACAGCAAGAACAAATGCACTGCACTTGGGTGAGGTGCCAACTTGCGCCCTATGGCCAAATGTGTTTTGACACCCATGACCTTGACACCGCAATATCTACTCGGCTCCAGGGCACCTTGGGTTGAATACATGTACCAAGTATGAACATCACATGGATATTTGTTTTGGAGTTATGGTGGTACATACCCACATAGATACAGACGGAACACCTTGTGGCACAAGTAACTAGGCAATTTGAAAGGGTGGTTAGACTTCTGTTATCTGCTGTATTTGCTCTCAAAATCCTTACTGACGCCTTAGAAAAGTTTCTAGTTCATGCTATGAACATTTTCACTGAATGTCCATGAGAAATAAAGTATGCCTGCTTTACCTCGCCTTTATAGATATCCCATGGTGAGAGGGGTCAAATCTCAAAGAGCTCATGAAGCAAAAGCCTTCAACCACATTTACTGACAACCCAAGACGACTAGGAAACATGTTCTCAGAAGAAGTGCTTACATTTCGTTTGGTTTTTTGTTCAGCCAAACATTACAATGGGCAAGACGCGTGACCGTGGTATGATTGTTGGTGCCAGACGTGATTCCAGCATCTCAGAAACAGCTGCCCTCATGAGATTTCCACACACCATCTCAAGAGTTTACAGAGAATGATGCGATAAACCAAAAACATCAATAACAGCTGCTTTCAACAGTGGTTTGCAGAAGGAAAATGAGACTGCATTAGTTCAAATATAAAGACAAATCCCAAACTGAACATAAGATGAATAACCATAGCCCTTTGTATAGATGCATTACAATTCCATGGAAGTCCTGTTCCCAGGTCTAAAGGAAAATGGTTTTCGCAGATGAATAACATATTCCTTTAGAAAAACAAAATCACATTTGCTCTATGGACAAAGCAGGATAGTTTCAAGAAGATCTGGCAGTGGCAACCCTATATTAAGTACATCAATTGACTCTTGAGACATCTCCCATGGACTGAATGTAATCCAATTAATGTCAAGTCTTTATTTAGGGATGAAAGCCGTTTGTGTTTACAACTATTTTTATTCATTCCTCTGTAAACTTATGCGCAATTCTGTGTGAGATGGTAAATGACAGAGCAGGAATAAGCAACCATGTGCCACGGAGGTCAAAGAGTCTTCAGATTTGTACCTGATTTTGATACCTGTTGTACTGCTGGGCAGCAGACTGTTGGCACTCCATGGCACGTTTACGTTTTTGAGGTGATGAGTGATCCTTGGAGGCCATATCAAAAATCGTCCATTGTTCTATATAATAGATATATAACTTACTGCATTGTTCAGTTTTGATGCTTTTAACAAACTACTTGATAGGCCTATCAAATAAAGTATGGTCTTGTTTCTTGATTGTAATAATGGTCTATCTTCATCAGATAATGTTCTTAAATGTTGTGCCTATGTGCCTAACATGTAACTCACAACAATATGTATGTGAAAAGTATATACTTGTAATGACATTTTATGATTGTTAAAAAACTTTGCCATGGCTTAGGGTTTAATTCATTTATTCATTTGACTTCATGGACATATTATATATGATAATATCAAGTATAATGAATTGTAAATGAAAAAACATGTAACATGTGAATAACTTGGCTGTTGGCTCTACCTATTCTATTTTTATGTTCAATTTCTGACCACTGTCTCTGACGCGTGTTTTATACGTCATCCCAGTCATACGATTAACTGCGACGATCAAGACGTGATCTTTTAGTTATAACAAAACATACGCCGGCCCACTATTGTTGGGTCAATTCAAATTAATATTTCTCTCAATAAATGTATCTTGCAAACGTTGTTGTTGTTAATAAATAAAAAAAGGCCGTAATCTGATTTAGTACCACATTAACCATAATGCTTTGCGTGTCGTTCACGTACATAACGTAAATAAGACGAGGTCAACAAAGCGGTGAGTGAATGATAACGCGTGTGGGGAATGTACGCATTGAAGGTAGCCTACATTTACTCCACATAGTGTGTTCTTTCTTTTGGAGGATTTAGTCAGGTTTCAAACTTAAATGTGGGTGTATTGAAAACTGTATTCTGGTGTATTAGCTCGTCCAACACGCCAGTTACAACACGCATCTTGTCATTGCATAACTGACAGGCTGGTTTTTAGCTAACGTTAGTCCTGACACATTAACGTCAACTTTACGCCACTCGCTTCAAAAATCGGGTAGTTTATTGTATTCTTGCGTGTTAGCAAACGTACATGCCCCGTAAAACATAATGTATCACTTATTTCTAAATCATTATGGATCACTCTTCAATACGGCATACATCCAAAACACCAATCGACATTTAATATGAATGATATCTCAAGTTTTAGTATTGGTTCATACTATAGACCCAACAGGACGCTAACGTTAGATGGTGTTGATTTTTTACGTCCCAAATATTTCTATACAAAACGACCTAACGTTACCAAGCGCTTTATTGTTGCGTGCGGTTTCTAAACGTTAACCCTTACTTGGCCATAGTAGTATGTAACGTTAGATCAAAGTTAAAGCCCCTACTTTACCCCAAAAGCTGGGAGCTAATGTTAATGCTATCTCGCTGATGACGTCGCCTTTACGCTACTGGACGCACAGGTCACGCAGCTCTTCAGAATAAAGGTTCCTTGGCAATATACCAAAACCTGTGAGAGAAGGGGTGCGCGCAAGACTTTGGAAGCAACTTCTGGATGACAGTCAAGTTTACACTTTGTGCAAAACGTTCTATTTAACAGTTTATTTATGTATCCATAAAAAATCCACCCATAAAAAAAAAGTATGCACGGATAATTCTGTGCTCTGATGACATTTGTAAATATTAATATGTGACCAAAAGGCAGATGTGTTGGTATTTGTCGAAGTTATCTGTTGAAATGTAACATAGGTACACATATTAGCCTTTCCTATTTTAAAGTTGTAATTTCATATACGTAATGGCCACTTGGTGTTTTTGGTGTATGCTGAATTGAGAAATGGCTCCTAGCAGTTTGTAAATCATATGAAATCCTATGCCACATAGGCTATATACCAGTGACGTGCGGTGAGGTTCATGGTTGGTGAGGCACTGACTCCTTTAGAGTCAGATTTACAAATATATCAACCCAAAAGTGTAGCTTATTCAATTGGCTACTGGTTATTTCATATCTCATCAGCATTCTTCACACACACACACGTAAGGTACGTATTAAAGGTACGTAAAGATAAGAAAAAACGTAAAGTCTTAAGAAGCAAAAGCTTGGGTTCGATGTCACGCTTCAAAACTCCTAAAGGTTGTAAGACCAACGCGCTACCGCGTGACTACGGAGTCCTGACTTCATTAGGTGAAAATACTTCTATAAGTGACTTCACTGTCGAGTAGTGTTTCGAGCATTTCATGAAGCTTCGGCAAAATTGTTTCAATTGTCTCAGTGTTTTGGAAAGTCTTGTTCTAGTCATCCCTAGAGATTTGCATTCATTCCTCTTCTACACTTGACTCGCCTGGCGCCTCTGCATAGAAGAACAGCAGCAACAAGCACCTGTTGGCTCACGTACGCCCCCTTCAATGAAT
>OMOT01080062.1:0-15945 GCA_900312575.1 Acanthochaenus luetkenii
GTTTGCTAAAAATGTACCACATGTGTCTTGTGCTTTGTTCTGTCTCCCTGTTTGTCTTATAGTATTCTATAATTCCATTGGTTGTTGTTCAGGTAGATCTAGTTTGGCTCATGTAAAGTCCTTTGAGACATGCTGTGATAAAGGGCTACAGAAATACATGAACTTGAACTTCACAGTGAGTTTCTACATGGGTGCCTGTCCTGGTTTAGTAGCACAAGAGATGGTTACATCAGATCCTGTGGGCTGGTAAATGTATTATGGAAACAGCTGCCTGGGATTTGGATATGATTAGTAATAACATAATTTAAAGCTCCCCAACTTCTCCAGCGCTAGCCTGGTTTCTGAGCAAGCTGTGATGGAAAAGGTATTAGGCAAGCAGCAATCTTTCCTCCTGTCTTCTAGATTGACCAGTGGTGAATCCAAGTCAGTAAATAAATGATTATATTTTGATAAATGATAATTTTGTTCAACCAAAGATTTATAGGAAACATCTCCCCTAAAACACTTTAACACTGTTGATAAATATCTATTGGAGACGTACTTTGCATTTCTGGGTCAGTTTTGTTGTTTGGTGTATTTTTCTTCTTCTGTGGATAACTGGCCAATCGTAGACGACGTGACGTCACGTCCAGATGTCTCCAGCAGCTACAATCAGAAAATGTTTCAGAGATCTAAAACATCAACGGTAAACGTCAGGTTCTGGTGTCGGTCCCTCAGAATCAAAGAGCGAGGGCTTCTTTCTAGAGATCAGACATTTTGCACCGACGTTCAACAATCATACAGGGAGAAATCCATCGTAGAAGATGCAGAGAAATTAATTTTGCCACCCACAGTAGCAGAAAATAGACCAGAATGAAATGCAGCACACATGCCATGTAACATTTTGACACGGTTTAGGGTGCGGCCACAATCATAGACACGTATATCCCTCAGCTGAGTGATCACACTTTTAAACTACATGTCCAGATGCCCACCTGGGATTGAAAGCAACAAGTTCACGCTCCTTCTCTGGGGATTGTTGAAAGTAATTCTGGGAAATGTAGGAAAATCACACACTGAAGTTGGAGGCAGGTTGAGGCAAAGTGGGTACACCAAAAAAGTGAATTCACAAACTGATGAGATACAACAGTAAGATTATCCGAGGAAGGATATTTTCCTTTGGTCGTCAAGTACGATTACTGAAGGGTTAATTTCCACATACTGTACATTCAATAGGTCAAGGTCAAATTTATTTATATAGCACATTTATAAATAACCGAGGTTGACTAAAGTGCTGCACAACACAAAGTACAAAAGTAATGTAAATACAATGCAAATAAAAATATAACACAAAGTGCACAATTTACACAAACAAAGATAGTAATGCAAACAGTATCACACATGTAAGAATACAAATACAAACAAAATACAATATAGAATGCAGGGGTAAAAATAGAAGCACGGATGACGGCTCAACCAGAATGAAAAGCCAATGAGAAGAGGTGAGTCTTTAACAAAGACTTAAACATTGCTAGGGTTTGGGCAGATCTAATGTGTAACGGTTGGCTGTTCCACAGCTCCAAATCTTTTGGAGAGAGATAGAGCTTTATTTTGGCAAGGAGCCTTAACTGAAAGAAGCCCCCTTTGACTACACTTTGTTTGTCAAATTTAAAACCACTATCAAAAGTGACACCAAGTCTTTTGATATTAGAAAGTTTTCTGAAAGGAAGGGGGCCCAGTGCACAAACAGAGTCATTCAAACATTTATAACCTCTGTCTTACTGTCATTTACATTGAGGAAATGAAGATCCATCCAAATCTTTATGTCATTAAGGCAAGCTAGCAGAAGCTGCAAAGAGTCATTACACTTCAATTTTAAAGGAAGGTACATTTGGACATCATCAGCAAAACAGTGGAAATAAATGTTGTGCTTTGGAAGAATAAAACCCAGGGGAGCATATATAAAGAAAACAATAAAGGCCCCAAAGTGGAGCCTTGAGGTAAGAAGGGCCACATTGGAGGAAAATTCCCCCAAATGTACAGAAAAACTCCTATCAGTCAGGTATGACTGGAGCAACAAGAGGGCAGCACCTTTGATGCCTACGCACTGATCTAGGCGTGATATAAGCATCATGTGATCTACAGTGTCGAAGGCAGCGGTCAAATCTAGTCACCAGGATAGCGGTGAGTCAACACTTAAAACAAGATCATTAAACATCCTTAAAAGAGCAGTTTCATACTATGACAAGGTCTAAAACCAGATTGAAACTTCTCATAAATGTCATTTTTCACTAAAAAAGGATTGCAACTGAATAAAAAGTACTTTCTCCGACACCTTGGACAAAAGGGGCAGTTTAGAAATAGGCCTGACATTTGAAAGGACAGAGGGGTGCAGATGTGGCTTTTTGATTAGAGGCTGTACTGTAGCATGTTTAAACAACGTTGGAACACACCATGTTTTAGAATTCACAGGAATTGAAATTGTTTACATTGACAGAGACTTATCCAATATGTTACGATGAACAAGTGAAATGTCTCCTTACTTGGGTTACGTATGTCCTTTGAAGGCCAGCGATGAGTGTATTAATGACCTACCACTAGCACTGTGTTACATATTAGCTCATGTCATTATTATAAGTATTAGCTAGCTGGAAACTCTGTGGGTGGGAGGGATTATTATCGCTTTATGGTGCGCTTGCATGTTGGCATTAATCGACTTGAAAACGCTCTGAGATCAAGGCTTTACGTGTGCTGTCTTAATTCCCCCGCTATGACATGCAAGCCATGTCATTATTTCCCCCAGAAGTCGTGGTTAGATGCATAGTGTTAAGTTGACCCGCAGGCGGAGCGCGGATTAGGCCTGCTAATACTGCACTCCTGGGGCTAGCAAGAGTTGGCTCGCTGTGTCATTTACCCTCCTGGACTCAAGCAATGCCAATCCGCTCTTGTTAATTGTGTTTGGTTAAGGCTGTGTTGAACATATCACATCCATACTAGAGAGGAGGAGAGGAGATCTACTTTATTAGTGATCCTACAGGGGAAACTCGGGTGTCGTACCACAGCAAAGAACCCGAAGAAACACAGTCATGGGGGGATCGGGAGAGAGACTCCAATGGGTTTCTGTTCCAAAACAGAGTACGAGCCAGAAAGTGAGTTTTGAAAGCCTGAAATCTCAGCAGCTGACCAAGTAATCGGCGAGTCCTTGGTATTGATCGACAACCCTATCAATCTCCACGGATATATTATGGTCATTTTGTGCTTTGGGGCAGTAAAAGAACCTCACCTTTAAAAACAAGAATTTGGGGCAAATATGGCCACTTATAACATCATAACCTTTCTCCACAGTCCCAGGTCCCAGTGTTATCACATAGTGACAGAATGCTGAATGTATATATCGCTGCCGCTTACCTGGTCTGAATGCATGTTGGCTGTTATTGGCTCTTATCCGTCTTCTGGCTCTTCCAACTTAGTGATGCCGGGGAGGGGGAGGAAGCACAAGTTGTGATAGGAAGTAACAGGGTTCACAGAGAATGTAGTCTTACATTTGAGAAACAAAATGCTACACAAAGTACTTTTACAATCAGGACCTCCAAATCATGACGTGGCTGCGAGAGTACACTTCACTTCCACAGTCAAAATATCACAGCGCTTGGCTGGTGGTTTGTGGTACCTTCCCACTCTTCCCTTACTCTTGCAGTATCTGAGCTTGCACGGCTTGACTTACCGCACTGAACGTTTTTGTGAATGGTGTTTACTGGTGAATGTTGTCCACTGTTGTTGTTGTTGTGCCGGCCTCGTAAAGTGAATTTGCCCCATGACAAGAAATGGCCTCGTATCGTATCATTAGAGATCCGTCTCCAGGCCTAATCGAGTCCTATCCCTCGTCCTCCTGTTCCGTCTCCAGCTCTAAGTTTTACTGGGTCTGTCAGACGTAGAATGGCCTCCATCGATCCGGTCTGTCTGTTAAAGCCTCTCTGTGTTCCTGTTTGCCCCACATCCTTTGTCTTTGCCCTGTAGAAGGCTCCATTATTGACCACTGTGTTTCCTTTAGAATCTACAGACCAATGCAATCACGTCCCACCGTCTCGCTCTCTAAACAATACGCTTATATTGACTTGTTAGTTATTTTCCCTCTTGGACCCTGAAAAGACCCCAAATAGACCGTATTCTCATTTTCCGGTGACTGGTGTATTGATGGCTGCTTTTGTACAGAAGTCATTTAGCCTTTTTACTTGCTGTTAAATAACAGAGGCATCAGTAAATAACATATTAGGTTGCTCTGGGAGAGGAAGTGTGTGCGTGTGTGTGTGTGTGTGTGTGTGTGTGTGTGTGTGTGTGTGTGTGTGTGCGTGCGTGCGTGCGTGTGTGTGTGTGTGTGGATATAAATGTGTGCATGGGTTTTGTTACGACTTGGGGACAGGTGGAGGTTTGTGTGTGTGTGTTAATGTGCGTACGGGGTGTTATGGGGGTGTTCTTGTGAAGCTAAAAGCATTATAAGGAATCAATAGCACTGTATCTTCTCTCTTGATTTATCTCTATTCATGCTCATGTCGATGCTGTTCACACACACACACACACACACACACACACACACTTGAGCTTCATACCCAACGATTAGCCGTTCTTCAAGCTTGCTGCATTTCCCTGTTCCAAGGTCAAACCCAGCTTACGTGGAGTGCCGGAAAAAAGGCCAAGTTTGGATTTCATGAAAAGACTACATGCATGCATCTTGCCTTTGACATGCCCAGATTAACCAAAACTGAAAAACATCTTGTGCATTTTAACAGAAAAATGGCTTCGCTGTTCAGCCAGTTCCATGCTGCCAGCCAATCACAACCAAGCCCATTTTTATATCTTTCAAATGCTTAAAAGATGTCAGTGCTTCTGTTCTGTGCTCTACATTTTACACCTTTACCTAAGGATGCACCGAAGAGGTTTTCTGAGGCTGATTTGCCGATCTTTTAACAGTATGATCGGCTGATGGCCGATCTGATTGCTGATTGAAATGCTGCATTTTAACCAGACTTTCTGCTAACAGTGGCGCACCATGTAAAAGTGCACAACAATCATGAATAGTAAAACTCCAATAATGCACTGTTTGACAGATTCTTATGGCTGGCTATCCATGTGGCTAATTTGTGCTTGATGGCTGAGGTGCTCACTCACCTGTTGCCACTGTAAGTGCAGGACAAAATACACACTACAATAGCGTGATCTGATCTGTATCAGATATTTTGTAAAACTACCAGATGGACAACATGCATACACTGCTAATGTTCTGCTGACGTTCAACCGCTTTCCAGGTCCGTTTGATTTATTAATGATTTATTATTGTCGGTGCACCAAGACCTTAATCCGGAGCAATTTACAATGAAGGTAGCGTTCAGTGTCTCGCTCAAGGACACTGTGAAAAAGCTCATGGCTGTTGATGGACCCACATTGGCTGTCGCAGGGCTTGAACATATGACCTTTGGGATAGGACAGTCTCTTCAGCCACTAGCCCAACATCCCACCCTATCCTGCTTCATATTTCCATAATTGCAGATGTTTATCAATTGTGAGGCCAGAATATGACAAAGGGACAGGAATACTAACCCCGAAAGAATGTAATATATGGGTATTCATATATAGGTTTATAGAGGTATGTAGAGTTTTAGTGTCCCATGATGGTGTAAATGCTGTTTAAGAAGCTTTTCCATCCTGACAACAATAAACTTCAGTGGCATGAAAATGTTCACATTTAAAGATATTTTCAAATTCCTTCTAACTCTATAAATGCTACTAATTCCTATTGAAGGTTTAGCTGATGAAGACTGTGATATACGGTTGGTTTGACTACTGTTGACAAAATGTCCTTATTGTAAGTCGCTTTGGACAAAAGCATCTGCTAAATGCTGTAATGTGATGTAATTTGATATTGGCGCAAAACATCTTCTATCAGCTGCTTCAATACAAAAATATCGGTATTGGCCTTTAAAAACCATATCGGTCAAACCCTAGATTTAAATGTTGGAGTCAGAAGAATTTTCCAACCTCTTCATGGGCCAACAATGACTCTCTGGTCTGGTCACTTTGGTGAAGCAGGTGTTGGGGGACTAACACTACACTTCCTGCTTCAAGGAGAAACGTTTCCGATTGTAGCTTTAACTTCCCATCCAGTTAAATGACAGCCTGCAGCCTGTGGTGACTTGTTGTCAGGCAGAAGCCTAAATGCCTGGTTTTCGTTCAACTGATGGCTTGCCTACCTGCATGTCTGTCTGTCTGTCTTTCTGTCTGTCTATCCACAGCCTCTCTCTCTCTCTGCATACATTTGCTTTGATACAGCCAAGGCATCGAGGAGAGCTGTAGATTAATTGAGCTCTGTAAAAAATCATTGTTGTGGGAGGGAAGGGATGTGAAGAGAGGAAGAGAGGGAGGACTAGGGAGGAAAGCCACCATCCTTTATCTCTTCTCATTCCTCCTCCTCCTCTTCATCTTCTTGCTGCCTCCTCTTTCACCTTTCTGTTATTCCTCTTATCTTCTCATATTGTCCTCTCCTCCCCTTCCTTCTCCTTGGTTTCATATGGTTGATCTTGGACAATGTTGCTGTTACCAGACACTGCACTCAGCGGCTCTTAATATTTAATGAAGGGTCCGAGCATCAGCCACAGCTTTTTGAGCTTTTTCAAGCTACATTTTGTTGTTGTACACTGAGTGGTTTTGTCTGTGACCTCACAGGCATTTCTGAAAATTGTTTGTCACTATAGATACAAAACTTTCATAATTCTTCGTTCGTATTCTTCTATCCTGAATGAAGCTCGAAATCAGTGCAGGAAATGTACATTTTCATCCATCAGCCAAAGCAGCTGGAGGATTTAAAAAGTCACCGGCCGTTATTACTAGTTAACCAACAAAACAGAACAGGGCTTCTGAAGGTTCGGAGGTTGGTTACCTGCCAAAGTGGCTGGTAGAGAAGACACCTACTAGTATAATTTGTCAGCATTTGGCTGGTGGTGGGTGTTGATATCCCATATGTTTAACTTCTAGCATACTTCAATGCTTACATTTGAAAAAGTTTCTCGTCCACATTATAATCAATTAATTATGGCTCATTCATTATACATTATGGCCGTAATGAGGATGATAGGCAGAATAATTGTATGGTTTTCGAATCCCAAGAGTTTCCACTGTGTTCCATGAAACATTTATTTTATACACAGAATACTATTGGCTTAATAGCACATTGTGGCATGATTTTAGGAATTAATATCAGTTTAATCTGCTAGTACAATAATCTGCGCAGAGGCATATTGACAATTTACAGTTTCACAGTACATACTGACACGCAACTACCAATTGTATGTTGGTAGCTAATATGTTATAGCCAGAGGGATAATGTGGATTTGGCAGTAACACACAGCGGCCATTTCCGGTTGCTAACTTCTGACATAAACAAAACAGGAATGAAGGTTTCCTGGGTTCTCTGCTTGATTTAGTGTCCGACTCGTTGCCATCATGGACAAACCTCAATGAGGGGATTTTGGCCGGCCGGCCGGTGTTGGCCACCATTTGTCACTGGGTTTATTCCTCTGGCTTTAGACAATGAGAACAAATGAAAAGTATGTCTGGGAGAATTACAGGTCCTGGTCTGGGGGCTGGACAATAAAAAAGGCAACTTGTAGCGGATCATTTCGTCATCTCTCCACTGCTTTGGGCTTGTAAACGGTTGTGTGGAGTTTCAGTGCCAGACGAGTCTCTTGCCTTGATAGATCACACTTCATGGATACAGAAGGTGTGTGTGTGTGTGTGTGTGTGTATCCAGACTTAAGCCTACTGTTTCGCCTACTAACTTTTCAAGTTTGGTGCAAATGCAGCAAATGTCAAAGGTAAATGTTACCTGTTATGAGGCAAAGGGATCGTTTTGGTAACCTTTCTTTTTTATAATTACATTTAGTTAAATATCCCATGTTTAATAATAAATACATTGAATTTGCATATGTTTACATTGTGGATTAATGAACTGGAAAACCTTTGCCAGTAGCATTTAATAAAACAGTAAGCCTTACCGTTGGTGAATAGCTAATTTGTATACATGTGCATGCATCAATTAAGTTCATTTAATGAGTACTGGAACAGGGAAATCAGGTCAAATGCACATCCCTATTCTTTATCATACATGATCCCACTAGGGTCACATGAATAATTGCTCCATCTAATATCAGGGCTCTCTGGCTCTGACCCTTGACCTTTCAATTACGTTTATTTATATAGCCCTTTTATACAAGCATGTCTCGAAGGGCTTCATATATACACACCACCTTCTCACTATTTGTTGCTTTTAATGTTGGTGATCTAGGATTTGAAGCTTATTCTACGGTTGCACTCATTGTAAGTCTCTCTGGATACGCCAGCCAATGGGAAATGTGTGAGCGCTGGTGAGCTTCTGTGTGTCATTTCGTTTTTCTTGCCAAACGCTGACTCGACACTTACTTCTTCCCTCCCCTCCATTATTTTCCTGGTAGCTAGACATTTATCTCAATGAAAGCTTTCCTCTGTTTCCCTTTCACCAAACTGTGCTCACAAAACGTTGTTGTTAGTGATTGTATTTCTGCCAGTAGTCTAGATATACTGCGAATGAGAACGCAAAATACTTTGATGTGGATTCTTGACCATTAATTAAAGGAATACGTGAAGTTTTTAGGAGATTGTCCCATTGGTCAACTTAGCCATTAAGTGATGAGAATATATTGACCAGAAGATACCAACTTCTCACCTCTGATAAAGTCATCATGGTGGACTGTTTCAATAAGCACTTTGTCAGGGCTAGTCATGCTTTTGCAGCTGCCACGCGCACTTCCACTGCCAACCATACTGCCTCAGGCTCAAGCCCTGGTCCCGTTCTGGACACCCCATACTTCTCCTTCCAGCCTGTAGAGGAGTGTGAGGTGCTTAGGGAGCTGCTGAACTGGACCCAAATGAATCTGATCTGAATCCCTTCTTTTTGAAGCTGGCAGCTCACATTGTCTGAGCCCCCATCACCTGCCTGTTCAACCTCTCTCTGAATTCCCCAAGGACTGGAAATCCGCTGCTGTCATTCCACTCTTCAAGGGAGATGACAAGTTAGACCTCAACTGTTACGGGCCCATATCCATCCTGCCATGTCGCTACAACGTTTTTGAGAAATCAGTCAACAATCAGCTCACCAACCACCTGGAGTCCCACAGTATTCTCATGTGTTAAACGACATAATTGACGCTAAGCATTACTGTGTAGCTGTATTTATTGACCTGGCAAAGGCATTTGACTCCGTCGACCACGGCATACTCCTTGACAGACTCAAGGACGTCACCTGTACTCCCAAATCGAATGGCCATCACTCCATACCAAACCAGTTCATTTATAAATCCATCATCTGTAAAACCCCCTCATACCTCTGCTCACTCCATCAAACTCATCACCTTGGTCCCCTTGGTTCGTACCTCCTTTGGCCGTCACGCTTTCCAGTCTGCTGCCCCTACCGACTGGAACGAGTTACAAAAGTCATTAAAACTCCACACCTTCGTCTCGTTACCCTCCTTCAACAACTCATTCCATGACAGTCTCTGATCACTACCTGCTTTTGAAATAACCTCCCTGGTCTATAGCACATAGTTCCGCTGAGGTATGTTGTTTTCATACTAGATACTGTATATTCTGGGATGTCGTGATGTTTTTAAACTGATCCTTGTTTATCTATTTATGTTGATCTATTATTCATGACGTATTTATTTATGTTTTATGTAAAAACGTGCTTTATTTGCCTCTTGGCCAGGTCATCATTGTAAATGGGAATTGGTTCTCAATTGGTTAAATAAAAAATATAATAGCTGGGTCAAATCCCAGACTGTCTGGTTGGGGAAAGGGAAAGAGAAATGCTCTCCAGTAACAACATCTACCTTGATGACGTTATTCATGTTGGTTGACACTCCCACCCTGTTGCTGTAGTAATTCTCCGTGGGTGTGGCTGAGACTGGGTGAAGAGGTCAAAGGACATGGCCTATTGACTGGGTCAAACACATCAGCTCATTCTTAATGAACGATGTAGTGAGTCCTCCTGACCCTTAAACCTTTCCTATGAGGTCTTCTGAGAAAAACACCCAACAACCATACAGCCCTACTGATCTGAACATTGTGAGAAGCTGACTAAGGGTGCGTTCAGTTTGTTTGGCCAGGTGAGAACAATGCCATTTGGGACCAAATAACCACACTGAGACGCATGGACATGTGAGTCTCAGTCCTCTAACAAGAAAACTGCAGTGTGGTTCAAAACACAGGGGATTGTGGGTATAAGGAGGTGGATGTTGACATCTGATAGCCAGCAGTACCTCATGCTTGGAAAGCCCAGCAGAACATAATGAAGTCTGGACTGATGCTCATATTCAGCTATTTCTTCATGTGTTCTTAACTGGTCTGAACACCAGAGAAGAAGAGACAGACAAGTCCGTCATGCTGAGCTGAAGTTACAGGAACTGGAGTCAGATTAGTTTTGACCCAGCTGACAAAATGTCTAACCTGGCAGGACGACAGGTCACCAAAACTGTCCAATGCACAAGCTACTTGTGAACCATGTGACTTTTGTTTATTGGTTTGTAATTGGATAGTGAGAACCTAAACAAACCAAACACAAAAGTGAAATGAAATGCAAACCCTTCCACTATGGACTCGGACCAACTATAATGGACTGTAGCTGTGATCGCAGCCAAAGTATGGTTGGACTAGCCATCACTCTTACCTGCTTAGGTTAGTGTGGCTTCACACGTTTTGCAGTTTAGTAGCCACAACACTCAAAAGTCTGTTTGATTTTCTCTAGTGCAGTGTCCTGTTTCAGTATGAGAACATATTGAGAAAGGTTTTCGGCTTAGAGTGAGAGTGGTTTTCGGCTTACTCTTCACATTGAGGATGATTTCAGACAGGATTACCTCCCAGCACTAATCTATTCATAGTGCCGGGCGCCAGCCAGCATCACTTGGCCCTCTCCTCTGGGGTCAGCATTTAATGAGATTACTGTCTTTTTTTTTTTTAGAGGGACTGTTATCCTTTTGAAATGTGTCAAAAATAGCAGGCAATCGCAAAAATGAAGGAGCTGCATCTATATTAAGCAGTCATGGTGAAAAAAATGTTTTGGCCATACAGCCTTCATCGGGAGTCAATTTAGTGCATAGGGTTAATGTTCAACACTACCTTTTATAGTTTTGTATATTGTTTTATTTATATTTGTCCATTATTACCTGTAATTACTATTACCTGTGTTTTGCCATCTTTCCCTATTTTTCTTGTATTGGTCTGCCAATTGCTGCTGTGACGCCTGAATTTCCCCCAGGGGATCAATAAAGTGCAATCTAATCTAATCTAATCAACAACCACCTTGTTAAAAGTTTTGACGCGTTCAGCATCTCAACTTGTTCTTTCTTTGATGTTTGAGTTGAGTCGGTGTCTGAAATCTACTCACTTGCCATGGGCTCTAAACTACAAAAATGACCTGCCAAGAATACATTTTACCCGCCGTATATGTACATTTCTCACAGATATATAAAGTAGATGCTTTGATTCACCAATAATCTAAAATACATGGTTTAGATGGGAATCTACATGCAAGGGATGTAGGCTGGTAACCCCCCCCCTCCCCTTTTAATCTTGTATTCGGTCCTAAAACCTAAATCAGTTGGTGCAAAATTCAGCCTGAAGAATTTTCTCAAATCTAGTGACATTGTCTTGAATTGAAAGGACTTGGAAACAAGATAAATGATCTAATTCCTCGGGTGTTTCAGTTGTTTTGACAAAAATTAAATGTTAAGAGTAAATGCAAGATTGAAGAAGTGACTTGGTAAGATATATGTTGTTTGCAGTGTAATGGTGCGTGGCTTGGGTGGGACTCTATGAACTACGCCTCCTTGTGTGTTTTCCTATTCTAGCTCAAAGTACAGAACGTGTTCCAAAGGCTTGTAATGGCTTGTCGGCTCTCTTTGTGAAACCTATCGCCTGTCTGCTGAAGGTCTCATGGGAGGGCAAGTCTTCAGCAGCTACACTATCACAGAGCATTTATCTTTTCCCTCAGGCTGTTGTGCTAAAGCTGCTACCTGCCCGCAGGGACCCAGAGTTCAGGGAATGACCCTCACCCCATTTTACAACAACAAATGCTCCTGCCCACACTGCAAAACATTTCTTACATCTTAGCATGTAACCACAAGATTCACATTTTATTTTATTTATGACATCTTTGGCGCTCAGCGCTCATTGCCGTGGTGTTTCTGCACTGCACTTCCCAGCAGCATGATTTTCTGTTGATGAGGTTTGAGTTTCTGTAGGTGGCGCTCTTTTCTTTGTCTGTTCAGCCATGGTGGCCATCACTGCTCATGCTAATAACCCAGTTCTTCTTCTGTTTATTACAAACAACTTAACCTTAAAACGCATCACTATTATTATTTTTTCCCAGGAAAGAGCTACCATGCCACCGGGTGTTTAGAACAGCAGATGGAAAAGCTGGATATACAGTAGTTTGAATCACTGTTGTGTTATAGCCGTTGGTGATAGAGAGTAGCAAAACTGACATTTATTTATATGATATTGTAATGGCTTATTAAATATGAATTTCGAGTGAAAAGAATCTGCATGCTTTTCAAAACGTGAGTAACATTATCTTCAAAGATGTGTGATGAGTGATTTTCCTAATTTCAAGATTTATTCACATATGTCAAGAACATTCCCCTAAAGAAGACAAACCTACTGACACACTTGGTACGGGGATGACAGGAGCATACAGTGGAAGATATACTAGAGACTATACATATCACTCTACATGTGTGCATTCAGGCAGCAATGCATCAAATAGCATCGTCAAAGGCCACAGGGGAAAATACATGACAGTTGGATCTTATGTTGAATCTAGAGAGTATTTCTCAAAGGGCAGGGATCACTGCTTGAGTGACTGTTGGTTGCAAAACCCTTGCTGTGTATTAATGAAGGAACATTGCACACATCTGTGTCTCTTGTTTGGTACCACATACATGTGACTCTTCCGTCCTTTTCGACCCAACACATAAATAATTATGTTGCATTATGAATTATCAAGAAATTACAACTCTTTTTTTAGACAGAATCCTCTGTATTTTAGAGATGTTGGATGATCACCTTCAGGAAAAGTTTTTTCCCTCAATACAGATGTATGGTGGTTTGTAAATTAACTCTTCTTACACGTCACATGTTAATAATACACATGTTGAGCATTCATAGTTAATTGATGTAATTAGCATAGTGTTGTTGCTGGGTGAAAACCTTGCAACTCCAATTTTGTAAATTTTCGTGTTTCAAGTTCAGTTGCAGGATCACTGTTATTAAGATTTGCATTCAAACAGTGCACACTAGAAGCATATTATTAATATATTAGTTAATCCAACACTTCGTCATTAGGTCGCTGCCGTTAATATATTCTGAGCATATTGGAGAACATCTCAGTTTTCATCGCTGCTCATTTGAAATGAAGCACTGTAGCACCCACATCCCCATGGGCACTTTCACATGTCGTCTTAGCTAATCCAATTTGCACTTTGGGCTTGGGAAAACAGCCTGGCTGTTATACTGGAGGTGCCAAGGAAGGGCTTTGGCAAGACTACTTTCAGATTTAAATGGAATAGCATGTATGATTTGGCTGTGAAACCAGGCTGTTATCTACATCCATAATATATACAGCTCTTTCTCTTTCAGGCAGCCTTTTGCTGCCATTTAAAATGTGCTATGTGTAGCATTTTAACATCAATAAGTTATTACCATATACATTTTTAGACAATAATATAATTACTGTAAACAAATGAGACCATCACTGAAAGATTGGCTGCCTCTAAGCTGCATTTTACATTGTGAGCCACCGTGTTGTATCTGCCGAAGTGCTTTACTGTACAAAACAGGAAGAGGGCGCTGTTCTTCCAGAGCAAACAGAGCTAAAGCTTTCAGTGTTTCTGGCTATGGCAGATGGTGGAGGGAGAGAAAGACAGATGGAGAAATCACTTCCAACATGTTTATCCTCTTCAGGGAGGAGGATGGGAGACAGGAAGCAACAGGGATTATGGGAAATGTGGTCTTAATTTGGAGAAACACGCACTAACAATAACACTAATGTGAAATAGAAGCGACCTGGGTCTGTTTCTCGTACCTGGCTAACTGAGTTAGCTGGATATGTTTCAGAATAACGTGACATAAAAAAAAGAAAATGGAAGAAACCTTTGGTGGGCCAAGTCAAAGAGGAATCCTCCACCAGGACGGCTGAGCAGGAAATAGGTGCCGGGACAAACAGTGGAGTGGACAATAGCACTTCAATCAGATCAGATCTGAGTCACACGAGCAAAAAATAAATCTGAACTGGGAGACCCAGCTGTAGTGTGAACAATAGGGGTGGGTCGTTCACGAACTATCAGATTCTTTGAACGGCTCTTTTGTATGAACAACATCGTTCTTTTTTTGCCAATTTCTATTGCCAGATGTGTCATGCTATTTGTTTAAGTTCCTGCCGGCAAATTGTTTCTCCCTCCATTTACGAGAGCCTATGCTCCTGCCTCGTGGCTCGGGACGGCTGTTCCAAAAGGAGTGCACCCACTGTCACGTGAGGTTCACAAAGTGAAGACATGTACATACTGCTTTTCACAACATGCGAGCATGACGAGTAATCGCGGACAAACGTTGAGTCGTGAGGAGGTGCAGTGCTTCACAGAGATTTAGTCGGATGAATATATAAGCTCACAACTTTCGACAACACACAAGAACAGCGAAATCTTGTTATTGCTTCCGCCCAGAACACATCTGACCAATGAGTGACATGAACGTTCTCATGTGGCTTGTGCGGCTACATTTTGGTTCGCGTCACCAATCCATCAACTGATTCGGAACAGAGCAAACGAATAGGTGTGAAAGGGAACCAGATGAAAAACTAAACAATGTATCGTTCTCGCAGAAGCGGACTAGAAGCTGACTATCAGGTGTGAAACCATTCTTAGTGTCACTTCTAGAGTGAGAGAACAGCAAAACAGATGACTAATATTTCATTACCCTTACATTACATTACAGCATTTAGCAGACGCTTTTATCCAAAGCGACCCACATGTCATACCCATTGACTATTTGGAATTTCAAGCTAGTGAGATTTAATCCTGTCTAGACAATAAATAATGCCAACTAGCCTATAACCTTTTAATTCACAATATGTATTCATGCAGTCATTGTTTTTGTTTTGTGTGTTTTTTGGTCCACTTTTTGACTATTACAAAATTGTTATTTTGGATGAATGTGAACGTTTCCCTATTTTTAAAATGTCCTTGTTTTTCATGCTTTAAAAAAAGCATTTCTTAAACTCTGATTTCAGATAACTGCTATATAAATAAATGATCAATATAGTAAATATTATCAAGCAGTTTAACAACCTCAAAAGTGAAGTTATTTAACCATTGATCTGACTTGATTATTTTCCATGTTGCTGTTTGTATACTGCGCTCCTTCCTGGCTTGCTGATCATAATGAGGCCTTGTTAAAAACATCCACATCGCTGGCATTTTCCTTTAATGAGTGCACTGAAGGTCTCCATGCTGATGCCCTTTACAGCTGGCTGGTGCTGCTCTTTCCAAAGCAACATGGCTGCCGCTACAGTTGCCACAGCTTGTGGGGTTTTAATATTCGTCTCCGTGGGAGGAACAGAGGCCACGAGGGGCCAACTAAGAAATTGAATCAGTGCTGATGGCATCCTGTGAGAGATCAACAAAAACACACAATAATGCACTGGGTCGCTTTTTAGCTCTGGAAGATACAGTTAAGAGCCTGAGGGGAAAAGACTGTGAAAAAGACGAGTGTGTGTGTGTGTGTGTGTGTGTGTGTGTGTGTGTGTGTGTGTGTGTGTGTGTGTGTGTGTGTGTGTGTGTGTGTGTGTGTGTGGGTCAGCTGATCATCTCTGGGTCACTGGACCGGGCT
>OMOT01080063.1:0-19058 GCA_900312575.1 Acanthochaenus luetkenii
AAATAACGTTTTTGAAAACAAAGCTATAATAAATTCCCTCTTGAAATGGTTGGATGCTGGCTTTTGAGGTGATACATTAACGGACTAGTGCAGGTGTTGTATTTTAAAACAACATCACAATGATGGCAATGCGCTTTGTTCTCCTTCAATGTGAAATGTTCCCACACGACGCTCCTTTTCGCACGCTTCATGGTCGACTGAGTCTTCTTCTATGTAAAGTGAATTAACATCTTCAGTCTTCTTCTGTGTAAACAATGTTTCCCAATGCAGTGCCCTCTTGTGTTTAACTTAATGATTGCATTTCACCAACAACTCCCTTTGACACAATTGAGATGATCAGAATCAGAATCAGAAATGTTTTATTTGCCAAGTAGTTTTCACATACAAGGAATTTGCTGTGGTTGTTGGTGCATACAGACAACATAAGAACAATATAATAATAAGAACTTTAAAAAAAAAAAATCAATATCAAATTTGATCGTTAGGTTGTAAATGTTAATCGACCCAATTATTAACGGTTATTAATCGATTAACGATTAATCGTTAACACCCCTAGTGTTATCTGTAGTTGTGTGTTTGACTTTGAGTTGAGTGGCTGTGTTAATCACACTGGCACGGTGGCTCAGTGGTTAGCACTGTTGCCTCACAGCAAGAAGGTTGTGGGTTCAAAGCTCCCATGGTCCTTTCTGTGTGGAGTTCTCCCCGTGTTCGCGTGGGTTTCCTCCGGTTTCCTCCGGTTTCCTCCCACATTCCAAAGACATGCAAAATAGATGTGCTTGTGTGTAGTGTAGTATGTATATGATGCAATGTAAAGCCCTTTAAGACATGCTTGTATAAAAAGGGCTATATAAATAAAACATGATTGATTGATTGACACTTTTTGTGGTGTATGTGTGTGTTTTTTTCAGGCCCTACACACTGAGGGTAACATAGGCAGCAGCGATGTCGGGCTCCTACGATGACTCCATGATCGATGTCTCCAGTGACAGCTTCTGGGAGGTGAGACACATACATACGCACGTGCGCACACACACACATACACACACACACACACACACACCATTACTTCCCACAGCCCACTCTAATGCCAGGGTCACACTTAATCCAAAATGCATTTTATTGCTGCAAACCGTGCAGTGTTCTCAGACCTAGATTAACACATTTTCTCGCTCCCTTCCATCCATTCATTCATCATCTCTGTCTGTCCCTGTTGCTGGCTCTCAGGTGGGGAACTACAAGCGGGCAGTAAAGCGGGTAGACGATGGCAACCGTCTCTGTAACGACTTGATGAGTTGTCTTCATGAGCGGGCGCGCATTGAAAAGTCCTATGCACAGCAGCTCACAGAATGGAGCAAGCGCTGGCGGCAGCTCATAGAGAAAGGTAGGCTTATTTCCCTGGGTTATACAGTGGCCGAGTTGGCAATTTTGCCAGTTGGGATGCCTTTTGCACACGAATGGACAATTTATACTGTAAGAATTCACAACAACCTCTCCAGACAAACATAGGATGATATACATAAATTAAATCATATAAACAGAGAAAAGATACAAAACATTTGGCTGTTTTTTTACTTTATTTGTATATCATGGTTTTAGTTTTCAATAATTGTGTAATGTTGGCATATTGGCAAATTTCAAACATATTATTTAATTCAGAATGTCTGCTCTTGTTGAAGATAGTCAAGATGCTGATATAAGATGCAGAAATGCCGTAAAAAATGTGTTCCTCAAATCAGAGATTAATATTTGTGATCACAATAGCTAGCAAAGTAATCACAACTATAATTTTAGCCATAATTGTGCAGCTCTCTTGCACACCTAGACCATGTCTCATGACCAAGACAGCCTACTGAAAAGCAATTGCACTATATTAATAATGCATGGGCGTCAATCAATCAGTTTTTCCTTAATTTCTGAAAGGTTAACTTTTTGGATGTGGACAATGACTGGTGAATAACTCTTACATTAGGCCCACAGTATGGTACGTTGGAGATGGCGTGGGGTGCTCTGTGCACGGAGGCGGAGAAGGTGAGCGAACTCCACATGGAGGTGAAGACAGCGCTGGTAGACGACTACGAGAAGCTGAAGAACTGGCAGAGAGAAGCCTACCACAAACAGATGATTGGCGGTTTTAAAGAGACCAAGGAGAGCGAGGACGGCTTCCGCAAGGCTCAGAAACCCTGGGCCAAGAAACTCAAAGATGTGTGTGTTTCGTAACTCATAGGAAACTACATATTATACTAAACTGAAATATTGTTTTTTTTTTAACTGCACAAATGCAAATTCAAAGACATTTCCTGCTGCAAGGTTTCAAGCCAACACATGTGATCAACAGCTAACTAAGCCGTTACCACAAGCAAATGGCTTGACAGGTGTTTTTCAACTCATTTATTAGTGCCATGGCTATCCATTTTACCCTCCAGTTCACATGATTACATATAACTGACTCACTGTTGTTAGTGTTTATTTTATTTTCCCTCCATGACTACATGATTAACAAACAACAAACAGAGCAGTAGCTCAACTTTAACCTCTTAGTGTTGTTACTGGATGAGAAGCTACTGCCAAATATCAGCTATGGTGTGCCAAACTGGTAACCAGTTCCCTACAGCTCTTTAATGATCAGTGGTAGCGAAGGAAACCCTTGCTCTCTGGCACTACCATTAGTTCAAAATCAGGACAGTGTATTTCCTAACACTGTTTTCATTTTAGCAGCCTGTTTACTAGGCATTATATGCATTCATTCCATGCGTGTGTATGCGTTCATAGCCATTGGACATTCTGTGACTTCCGGAATCTCTGCCCCCTCTTTCTGTGTGTGATGTCACTAGGAGGTGGGGACATCATGGCCTTCTCGCTGTGCTGGGACAGAATGGTCAAATTTTTTGGGCATAGTGATTCATTGATTTACCAGACAGACAGGGACAAGTGTTGAGAGGGCAGAGAGGAAATTAGGCGAATTAACTGGTCAGAAATGGGTATCTGACACGGATGACATGGGCAGCATGTCAATACAGACACACTCGCACACAGTGACGCATCCGAACTGGATACAGTTATACATACCTGACCAGACGCATGTTCTCGTGGATTGACATTCTGTTTTGCATACACACAAAGACACACTAACACACAGCTGCCTGTTCTATCAAATTAGAGAGGTGGGACAGGCTGTTCTCTCTGTACCCTTGAGTGCCCTCTACTTATGACCAATAGGGACATGGCTGCTCTGGCCCTGGCCCAAGCAACAGTGAGCAATGCCCGAGTCATTCTCCAAATAGTACCACAGTGGATGTCGCTTCCTCATTTTCTACCTATTGGAGTTTAAATGTAAACAAAGTGATTGAGAAGTAATTAATTGCCCTTGTTATACTCACAGCACATATAAAACTGTCATGGGGCATCACATCCCTTTCTCTGTCGCCCTTCCTCCCATGAGTTTGTTACTGCATGCTAAGTAGTCATCCAACTTGCTAATTATTTCCCCCATTCATGCGTCATTGTTGCTCACTGTTAAGTCCTGGGCCTGTATTTATCAAGCGTCACAGAGTAGGAAATCTGTCCTAACTGCACGAAAATTCTCAGACTGATGCAGATTTGGTCGTACGTTCAGGCATAGGAGTGAAAGCATATTATCAGCCTTAACAAGGAAAAAATATCTTATCTCCTCCAGTGTTTAGGACAGTGTGGAGGGCTGTCAAAAATGATATAGGCCTATAGCAAATTTTTTGTAATCGATTCAGTAGCCAATAGCTACTTAGTTTGTTATATATACTGTGGAATGGTGCCATTTTCTGTATTTTATTTGCTTCAAATTATCTAGATGTAGTTCTCCTTAGCGACAACTATCAAGACGAACTACAAGACGTCAAAGGAAAGGTTCTCACTGAAAGTGTGTCCAACTAACTGTCCTAGTCAAACATTCAGTGCTATTCCTAGAGTGATTCTGAGACACTTGATAAATACGGCCCCGGTCGGCATCCTGGCTCTGATAATAGTGAAGCTAGAATTTGTGTCAGCTCCTTAATTGTTCAGTTTTTGCATGGCCTTTTGGGATTGGTGAAAAGTGATGTTTCAGCAGTGGTGGTAATGATGATGATGATAATGACGATGGTGGTTGTTGTGGTTTTGAAATCCACAGGCAGAGACGATGAAGAAGGCGTACCACTCGGCCTGCAAGGAAGAGAAGCTGGCGACCAGCAGAGAGAACAGCAGCAAGCTGGAGAGCAACAACAACCCTGAAGCCCAGAAGAAACTCCAGGACAAGGTGGAGAAGTGTCAGCAGGAGGTGCAGAAGGTACGGCTGCCAATAGAGAGCGATGTGGGGCGGGAATTATTAGGATTTGTTTTTGAGTTTTTTTGAGGGATAGACAACATCCATCCACTTGTATAAAGATTCCTGTTTTGTTCCATACATCACCAGCAATGGTGTGTGCTGGAACTGACCCATATTAATGTGTATGTATGTATGTAGATCTGTATATGAGTATATCAATGTTTCTTTATTGCTGTACTGTTTGGATGTCGCTCCATCCTCCCTCCCTGTATCTCAGACTAAGGAACGCTATGAGAAGTCCCTGGAGGAGCTGGACAAGTTGACCCCTCAGTATATGGAGAACATGGAGCAGGTGTTTGAGCAGTGGCAGCAGTTTGAAGACAAACGCATCCGCTTCTTCAGAGAGCTGCTGCTGGAGGTCAAACAGCACCTCGACCTCTCAACCAATCACAGGTCAGACACAGCACACTGTTCACCAATTATAGGTCAGTCACGTGTTACATTTCACTTCTCATTCCAACAAGAGAGGGACTAGTTTTCAAGTACCAAAACTGAAAAGAGAAAAAATAACCATGTGCTGGTCAGACAGGGTCATCCAACAATCACAAGCACATTTTACATGTATATCTTGTTAGCAGAGTACAGTTGCCCAGACAGTAGTAAAAGATATATACAAAAACAACATACAATATAATCATAATAATAAAGAAAAGTTCACTATGAATAGATTAGATTGGATTGCACTTTATTGAATACATAGATGTGGCTCTTGCAGTCGATGAACATTGCTGTGGGAGATGTTTGAGATTTCAGATATCTCACAGAAAATCCAGCGCTTCCTGTATTCCCTCCATAGATTCCAGACAGTCTACCACACGCTGGAAGACACCATCTCTGCTGCTGATGCCGAGGAGGACCTGAAATGGTTCCGGTCCAATCACGGCCCCGGCATGCCAATGAACTGGCCCCAGTTTGAGGTACTGCAGCTCAGAGTAATACTGATACATGTGGAGAAAAAAAGAGAGTGAAAGGTCAGGGTTTGATGGAATAAGGGAAGAAGACAGTCCAGATCAGGGATTCTCAAACATCTTCATGTCACAGACTCCCAAATAGACACACAGTAAGCCGTGGACCGCCACTTGCTAACACTTTGACCCAGGAACTCCATATGGGAAGATTTTTGTTGTTGCTGATTTATTAGTATTGAATTGTATAACTGTCTACACTATACGTGGGGAGATGAGTTATACATTATCTAGTCATTTCTTAGGAATTAGATTGGAGTGAAATTATTCTAGTCCTTATTTAGCTTGGGATCCCCTGGATCCCCGTTAAGGACCTCGGGTGGTCTCCCAGACCCCACTTTGAGAACCACTGGTCTAGAGAACTGGGAAAATTGAGTAATAAATGGTTCAGAAAAAAACACAAGGGCAGCATTTCCACACCTTTTAGCTATCATACACTGCCCAAGCAGGAGTTATAACCCAGTGTCATTATTGTCCTTGACGTGTGCTGTTTGTAAATCAGCCTACAGCAGTCATCTTGCCACCAGGAGGTGAACTAAGAGACAGAGGAAGGGAAGGGAAGATGTGTGCATGAATGAGCTTGCAATGCTACAATTTATAGTTCTGTCGAGCGATCTTGCAGACATAGCTGTTCCATTGTGGCGGCTTCTTCCACTTCGATCATTACCAAGCTGTTTTTCTTTTTTTGAGTAACCATCCGGTTTTTGGAAGGCTTTTTTAAAGAAAGGTTTAAATATTTTGGGAACATACAAGAGCCCTTTGTTAGAACATGTGGTTGGCAACTTGTCTCCCCAGGTCTTATCGTCTCTGTGATAAGACGCATACACACAGAGAGAGAGAGAGAGAGAGAGACAGAACCTGTCAAACAGCCTCAACACTGTCTCAACAATGCAGATATCCACCAGAAACTTGAATGAACAATGAACCATGAATGTCTAAAATGAAACGGCATGGTCATACTTGTTTTGTTGGGAATTCCTACAAAAAAAGATTGTATTCCCCTGTACACCCCTATTTGATTGTACAACCCCGTTCATAATGATCAAAATCTGTTGATCTTTTCCTCAGCTTAGTCAACATAATTATTCTTCAGACTACAGATTATTTGATTATGGCTCATATACTTCATGTAGCTGGTATAGAAGGTTTTTCTGGTTTTTCAATTCTGCAATAAAACAATTACAGTAAGTAATTCCTGAAATAATTTGCTGGAATAAGTGAGAACTAAACACTACATTCACAAACTAAATTTTTATAGTATATTATTATTACCTTTAAATTAGTATGGTTGTTCTGCCCTTTTAATTTGTATGATTTTACTGTCTTGTCCTCACTAACCCCTGTTCCACCCCTGCTTCCCTTTCCCCCTATTTGACAGAATGTGGACTGGTCCCATCCTCGTTCCTATAAGAGAAGGTCCATTGTAGTGAGTTCTGCATGGGAGGGCTGTTCTATCACAACAGTCATGGGGGGAGGGCCTCTCACTCGTTGCTACTTGCATTTTTGTGTGTGTTTGAGGTGGTTGTATTTTTGTTATTTATTCAAGTAGCCCCTACATTTTTTTAAGAATATGAATGAGACAAGCACATGGTACACAGACACTACATGCCTGTCTGACTGAAGAATTTCCACAGCACTATCCCTGTTACTGCGTGTTTGTGCAAGAGTGTGACATACCACCTCCCTTCCCTTTCCCTCATAACTGCAGGATGTTTATATACGTTTTCCTGGATGCTAGAATTCCCTGGATTTCTCTATGCCACTGTTAATGCAGCTCTCCCGCTCTCTGTTCTTTCTAACTTTGACCTCTGACCCCTCGGTGACCCCCCCAGTCAATGTTCCAGTCCATGTAAACCCTGCAGTATATCACATGATGTCGCCATGGCCCTGTGATGTCACTAAGTCTCAGAGGTCACTAGCCAGGCCAGCAGACCTTTGATCTTTGAAAGTTTGAGAGGCCTGGAAAAAAAAGCCTAATAGATCAGAGGGGTCAGGAAAGGACTCAGGAAAGCTTAGAGGTCAGACTGACTAGTGTAATATAATATCTATATGAAAGGAGAACATTAAGGCAGCTCTCTGAATGATGTTGATGTATTGGAGACATCTAGCTCCTTCACAAGAACGGCATCATGCTGTTCCGTCATTATATATAGGTTCCACTATCAGTTGTTAAAAAAGTTTGTTAAAGAACAAATGAATCAATGTGAATCATGGCCTAGCCATCCAAATGTAAAAGTCCAAGAATTGAACCATCCATGTCTGGGGAAAAATGTAACTTTTTGGTAGCTGAATTAGATTGTTTCCCATTATGTACAAACTAATTATAGCTATATTCATGTAGAAAATATATGCCCACAACCTCTTTTGCCCCACTCCCCCTCTTTAGCCTCTGGTGCAGGGGGATACCTTGTGGTGTTTCTTTCTACAGGTGATGGATATATGATATGAGTGTCTTTCATATTATCTGGCTTACACTGTATAAACAAACACACATGCACAATTCCAAAATGACACTCCAGAGTCAAATTCACAGCCTGAGAAATGTGCATCACATTTCATTGAGTTTGGACCACGTTGAATTGTGTGTGAATTGCAGTGTACATGCCTGTGATGTGTTCTCCCACTAGACTCAGTTGGCCAACAAGCAAGTTTGGCACAGTTGTAGGTGCAGTATTTGACTCTAATGTGTATGTGTGCTTGTGTGTGTCCACCAGGACTGGACTATAGACCTGAACCGGACACTGAGCAGACGCGAGAAGAAGAAGCCGTCAGATGGCATCACACTGACGGGCATCAGTCAAACGGGGTCAGATCAGCCGGTCCAGCCAGTCAAGACCAGCAGCAGGTAGATACTCAATCACTCATTCACTCACTTGCTCACACACACACACACACACATACACACACCTACATACACTGCTTGAATACAGTATGCATACAAAACATGTGGAATTTAAACAAGGGTGTAAGAGGACTGTTAAAAGAACGCACACACACCGATATTTCCTTAACATTTGTTTAGCTTTAGGGACCCACAGCAAGGAAGAAATTAAATTTCTCAGCCCAACCTGAAACGTAACTATTACAATTGCACTACAGCACAATGGTCATATATCACGATATAAGTATCCAAACAAGAACATTGCTAACCTGCAAAACCTACTTTAACTGATCCTGTCTAATTATCAACCGCTGTATCTACAAAACATTCTTCAGGAAGCACTGATGCACACTCACACACACACTCTTTCTCTCTCTTTTCCCAATCCAAACCTCCCACATCTAGATAATCCAGTTAAGGAATGCTTGTAAAAAGTTCCATGAGGAAAGCTCCAGGAGTGACGTCTAGTTCTACGTCTGTTTCCATGACAACAGCAAACATTTTGTTACAGATTGTTTGGAAAGAAGTCATCGCTAGGAGACTCGAGTCTGCTGCTACATATTTGAAAGCATGCCAAAAGTAATGTGGAAATATTGCTCTCGCATGCCAAGACGTTCATAGCATGAATTGGTACTGGAAAGCGCAAGGATGGCCACACTTGTGTTTTAGTCAAGCACTCACCCACTTATTTTATACAGTATATTATAACTATGCTGTAACAGAGTAAAGTATCATAGTGCCCTTAATTCACCTTTCAGTCCACCAAACCAAAGAAAAATAGCCTATAATTCTTTGACTCGTTTAAGATTTAAAGAACCTGACAGCAACAAAAGCCTGGAGGCTTTCCAGTACACGTCTCAGATGCAGGATTGATGACCGCCGTTTCAATGACGTTCCAACGTCCTGATGATGCCTAATTGAGATAGATAGATAGATAGATAGATTGTTTATTTAGACAGGGGTGTAAAGGATAGGAGCTGCTCAGTGTTTGATTGGCGGTTTTTAATAACATGATGCAATCTCTAAACCAAGATAAGATAAACGTAGTTGTCCTTGCAGGGAGATTTGTCTTGGATATTGTGGCAGCAGCACCAAGGATGGAAATGGCAACAAACAGCAGCTTAAGATGAAAACTCCTCATACACATACATCGTGGGATTAAAAACACATCATACTATCAGTGCATATAGAGGGGAAAGCAAGATGCTGTGCCTGTGTTGGTGGATGGCAATGAGGGGAGATATGGCTATAGTTTTGCATGAAGTGTTATTGGGGAACCAAAAACGTTGTGTTCAACGTGCACCATGGGAAACTGTACTCTCAACCTGATAACAGGAGTTGTTGCTGTTCAGGATATGAGTGGGGTCTGCTGGGATTTTTCCTGGCCTGTGTATTGGCAAGCTGCTCAAATACTTGACCTTAACTCTTAACATTCCATTGTAGCTTGGTAATTAATGAGGTTCCCTGCATTTGGCGTGCCAACAGCTGCTCTCCGACCACATCCAATCATCAGTAGAAAGTGGTGTGTAAGCAGTGTTCATGAGAGCACTAGTAGTGTACAGGGGAGTCTACGCAGGGAATTTCAGGCACGGAAAGCATTTGACCTCTGAACTTACTAGATTTGACTTGATCATAGGACCGCCTCTCTCTACCAGCATATAGAACACATGTTCTGCCTGTAACTTGGACCAGAGAGACTTTTTAGCCTGTATCTATAGGCGTGAAGAGTGACTGGCAGATTGTTGTTGTCATGAATGTGTGTGAGCCAGTTGGATTCAGATTTCTATCACACAAAGCTGTCTTGATACATTCAAAGATGTAGAGGATTGACTTACGGTCAAAAACAATCCATAGTTAAGGTTTGTTACTTATCCTGATTGTAGTTTATGCTTTTTATCATGGTGGTCAGACCAAACGCTATAAGAATACAGTTATTTTGACTCAACGCTGGGTTAGTACTGTAAAGAAACATATATAATATAAAGAGCGGCTGGCTGGACCATGGTTTCACAAGAGACGGCTCACTTGACCACAGTCATACCGGGCTGTGAATAATCCACTATGTTTTTGCTGTCTTCAGTTGACTTCTTCCGTAGATTAGTTAATTCGTATTACTGACTCTACATGATCTCTGACCTTTGGCAGTGTTTGGATTAGCTGGAAGTTCACAAATGAAAATGCACCTTTTCTACATTTTATTTTAATCGTATTTCCCTTTTTTGTTAAGGGTGAAATAAAAATAAGAAAAGGCAATCAATTAACGCCAGCATATTTTGAATTAAACGGTAACATTTTGTATTTTTGTAATGAAAAAAAAGGCACGTAGGGCTGGGTTTAAAAAAAATAAATTTCCGATTCAAATCGATCTACATATGAATGATCCAATATTGATTTATAAAGTCCAGAGATCTATCTTTTAATATATGCCTTTTCCCGTGGCTACGTGAAGCTTTAACCCTGTTAGTCTCACGTGGCCTGAGGTCACAGGTTTACGCCATTTACGCCACACGTCTCTGCCACGTTTGTTTACAAGCGCTGTAACAAACGAGTATAAAGTCACCAAAGCCACAGAGAATATAGATTGGGAATCTTGCCTAAATAAATATGAAGAAATCTTAAAGTTACAGTAACTGTCATATACGATAAACATTTACCATGCAATGTTACAAAGAGAGTTACGGTAATACAGATACATGTGTAGAGTAGACCGGGATACGGACTGAGAGAGAGTTAACGTGTTGTGCCAAGTTACTAAGTGTTTAAATAAAAGCCATTGTTCGGATAAAAGCCTCCGTCATCATTTTACAGTAACCATCTGTGTGAGTGAGGGTGTGGCTAACTTAGGAAAAGACTATCCACTAAGGATGGGCGGATCGAAACTGGTATCGATACTCACATACTACTCATTTAGTATCGATGCCATTTGAAAAGTATCGATTTCAAATTTATTTTTACTCCAAAATGCGGTTGCATCACTAGCGTCATAGTTTCACTACGAGGTGGGAAACTCCCCATTTCCCAGGTGTGTTGAAGGCAGCCTTACAATCTCCAAGAAGTGAGACAGCAGTCATGAAGGGGCTTTAGTTTCATGGACTTTACAGTTTACAATGTCCAGAGGTTTTACAAGAAACAAATAAGATTTCTTGCACTATTTTAAATGGCAATTCAGAGACTGTTTCAATTCCTTATCGTTGGTTTAATTTGACTTATTTATTAAAATATGGTTGTTTGTCTCTCTTGGTCATTTCTCTTGTGTTACACTGCTGTAGAGTGTTGGTCATGTTAAATAAAAAGTACATTAATGTAACTGCTTTGGGTCAATTCTTAATGTAAACATTAATATTTGTAATAGTGCACCAGGTTAGATGGTTCCTTGTATAATTTACAGCATTAGTTCTCTGAGAATCTTTTCATATCCAAACAAAATGTGTATTGTTACTAAAACATCCCTAATAGAATCGAAAATCGAATCGAATTCGGACCTTGTGAATCGGAATTGAATGGATTCGGGAAATCGATGGCGATACCCAGCCCTAGAGGCATGAAATTACCCATATCGTGATAGAAAATGTTGTCCATATCGCACAGCCCTACCTCTCACCATATATTTTGTTCATTATGCCCTTTTGTTTGGTTAATACAGTATGTCTGAAATTTGAGTAAACATTGTTTGACCATACACCTTCTACATAAGTATATACATAATAATGTATATACTGTATAATGCATATGGTCTCTCAATTTGTATGGTTTTTCTGAATACCTTATGTTGACAGTTGTTAAGATAAGCTTTATTTGTTGACTGTTGCCATCCAAAGTTACATTGTGCCAGACTCCCACTAGTGAAGTGTGTGGTATAATAACTCCTCAGGCTTAGCTCAAAGGGTATAGCATGACTATGTAAACAGAGGCATTCACATTAGACCACCACACTCTCATGGGACCCTGCTGCTTTTTAGGGTCAAATAAACAGAGTAGAAAAAAAAGAGGGCCAGTTCCAATTCTGTCCCTTGGTGTGGAAAGTCACAATGGGAGGAAGTAAAGCTGTGATGGCATGTGACTTGTACAAAATGTCCACAAAATCCAGAGTTGGCAATTCACTCTATTCAAGCCACTCAGGAAGTGTTTTCGTGATGCTGTTGTATGTTTTATCAGCAGGTGATGTATTAATGGGTGTCAACCATGGTTATTATGACATTATAATACCATTATAACTGTGTCATAACTGCTGCAACACAGCCATGATTAAATGTTTCAACACATACTGTATGTCACAATGTCATATGTCTTTGGTGTGTCACAGTATACTCCTGTGTCTTCATTTACTTTTCATAGGTCACAATGTCACAGTGGAGCATTTGCAGTTAATGGTTAACTGTTGACAACACTGTTCCCCCATTTCATCACCATTTGAATTTGTCCACAGGTCATGTATGTCACAAGTGTGTGTCTGTGTGTGTCACAACCCCTCTCTCACTGTGTCCCATGTTGTCAGCCTGACTGTGCCCAATAATACAGCACCGGTGGGCTCAAACCCCTTTGAAGAAGAGGAGGAGGATGAGGAGGAGGAGGAGGTAGAGGTGACCGTGGAGGAGGTGACCACAGTCAACCACATCAGTGTGAATAAAGAGGAAATGAAAACGTTGGTGAAACAGGAGAAACACTTCTCCCACCCCCACTCTCCCTCCTTTCACTTTCTGTCTCTGATTTATGGTTCACCGTTCGTGCTCATTCTCACGTCATGCTGTTTCTTTGTCTTTCATGTTACTTCTCCTCCTCCTTCCTGGTTGGTGTCCACATCGTCCCTGTCAATTACATTTGTCCTCCCCCTGCTTTACCCTTCACCCCCTCCCATATTAGGTGGTAGGTTGTTGTGTTGCTCTGCATGGTCACTGGAATGGCATTGCACACAAACTCAATGTGTGTCTGTCCATCACTCCTAACAGTGCCACATCTTGCAGAACATTACGTGTCATGTGCGCATGAGTGCGCAACTCTCTTGCTATGGGATTTCCTATATGTTTTTGTCTGACAGTCAGATCTGAATCTTATATTATACCATATCGATTGGTCATTCATTTCAGTCGTTCTCACAATCTACAACCATTAATTTGCTGCGTAATTTCAACATAACTCCTGTATCAATTCTGTATTGGCTTAAATACAAATTCAGATACAAATGGCTAAATCCAGACCATGGGCAACTCATTCTGCTTTGTCGTTGTTATAAATCAACTTAAATATTTATTTATGGCAGGATAGTAAAGTAGATAACCCAGAATGTCATCAGTGTGTGCAGTTTGGTCAAAAGACGGTGTGTGAACAGGTCTGACTGTAGAACCTTTTTGTGTGCATGTATGCTCACATTTGTTGTCTTCCAGCTTTTGTGTTTGTGGGAGGCAAGTTCTCATTGGTGTGTATCTGGCTCCCCATGGTGGATGTTTAGGTTTAACTACAATCATGCAATTTGCAACACTGATTGGTCTTGTGTTCATGTATTTTTCATGTTTTCATATTTTGTAGTCATGTTGTTTTGTTGCATTGCCTTACCTCTGTATGTGTGTTCTTACTTGAAGCTCTTGATGTTGAAGTGGTGTCAAAGCAACTCGCAAATTAATTGGTCATGTGCCACAACCAAACACTTGCCTTGCAGCATTGATGTCATAAATAAGCATGTTTTCCACTACTTTACGTTGTACTGAGAAAAAGAGGATGTTTTCAGGGTGAATAAAAAAGCTGTCAGTGTTTTTTGTGTTTTGACTGTACTTTAGTTGGTGTTGTATTTTATTTATCTTCCTTTTCTAACTTTTAACATTTACTCCTGCTTCTTTCGCCTGGCATGCTGGATCATCCTTTTGGTGTATAAGGCCCTGAGATGGACATTATTATGATCAGACATTGTCATCTGTTCTCTAATTGGTTATTTTGTCTGTCTGTCTAGTGCCAGCAGTATGGAGAAGACTCCAGATAGGTCAGACGAAGACACGGGTGCTAACCTTTTCTCTGCCAATGGTGATGGGAATCCATTTGAGGATGAGACTGCATCTCCTGTGATATCTGTGCCTGTCCGAGCCCTCTATGACTATGAAGGACAGGAGCAGGATGAGCTTAGCTTCAAAGCAGGTACCGACTGACAAGGGTGTGGTAGAGACGGGGTGGTTTCAAAATGTAGTAATTACTGTCTCAAAAGATTCTCGCCTACAACACGTTTCCCCAATTCTGTCAGTTCCTAACATGTTTTTGGGGTAAAAAATAAAATAAAAATTCCTTCTTGCTTCTCCAGGGGATGAGTTCACCAAGATAGGCGAAGAAGATGACCAGGGCTGGTGCAAAGGCCGGCTCAAGGACGGACATGTAGGTCTCTACCCTGCTAACTATGTGGAAGACATCCAGTAATACATTTTTGACGTGAATAAATGTGAAGAAAGTAGGGCGTTGACAAATTATGGTGCGGCTGGAAAGAGGGATGGCTTGGCCTTAATTTCAAACCTTTACTACCTGTGCCCCCCTTCTGGTGAAGACTGGACTTGGTTGGGAGAGGGACAGGTAAGAGGGTTGCAGATTATAAAAGGACCACTTCAGATGTTGTTGCTTGCTATCTACAGGTTCACCCTCTTAGAAACTGCAAAAGTGGAAATTAACCACATCCAGTATACCCTGAGTACAACGTTTCCAGGTGATTCCAAGTGGGGGAGAGTAGCATCTATGTGTGGATTTATATATTGTTTAAAAGAAACACTGGGATGACAGTAAGACAAATCATCTTGCAATGTTATGTGATACCTGCAGCCTAAATATGCAAGCCAGTGTGGATTCTTCAAGAGAGATGCCCCTCTTTATAACCACAACTAGCTATTGTTTGAGGTATGAAACCCTTTCTGGAGTTTGAGTTTTCTGTCTGTTAGAATCCAATCCATAAATGTTTATTATTTGATCCTCTGATAATAACTTTGGACAAAAAAGGCTCTAATGTTGAGATTAGGGTAAGATTGAGCTTGCTTTTAAACTAGTAATTACATGGGTCTGCCATTCCTTTCAGGATTTTTCATTTTCCATTCAGTTTGTAACTTTTCTGGTTATTTTATAATGAATGATTGAGACCAGTAGAGCCTTATCCTAACATTGTCCTCATCTGGTTCATCTGTTCCTCTAGTTACTGCAATTGAATGTACACTCACTGATTGTAATGGTTCGCCTGTTGATTGTTCACTTTTACTGATGTTGTTTTTTGCAACCACTGATCAACTATCCCAGAACAACTGTGCTTAATAATTCTTTCACGCAAATCTCTTCACCCTCTTGTCGATTGTAGGTTGTAATTCTTATGAGTGTCGTCAGATTTTATTCATTTTCTTAGTTTTCCTTTAACACTGAATGTTTTTCAAAAAGGTTATCTCACTTGAAGCTCCATGTTTTCATGCTCTCACTTGATGTCAAATGCCAAGTTATGGGAGAATATTTTAATGTTTCTTTTTTGAAAATATGTTACAAGTTAGGCAATAAAACCACAGCCAATTATGGTATTTCACAGGTCTTCGTTAAAGGTGTTTATACCTGCATGTAAATAGCATAGAACATATTAGAACAAATTAAGCAATGAGACCAGGTGATATTTAGTTGGAAATTGAAGACTGTTAATTTATGATGCCACAAGTGCTTTTGTTCTACTCTTGTTAGAATGCTGTGATTGAGAATCAGTTTGTACAATAATTGAATGTTTTATGGCATATGTCCCAGGAATCTATTATTTTGTTATATTTGTAAATACGATTCGTTTTTTCTTTTACAGAGGGCCATAGTCATTATTGAATTAATCAACATCTTAACTAAGTGGTAAACAATTATTATTTTTTAAATGTCTCTTAGAAGCTATGGCATGAATGTATATGTCTATTTTCATAACTTTACCACATTAGTCTTGATCGTCAACTATTTTGTAGCCCTGCCCTGTTGGGGAGTTTAATTGCAGGCTCTTTTTATTTGTGTAAGCTCCAGATCTATTAATTAATTGCATACTGATGATGATCATTGGAAAAAAAAGACCTTATTGGATGCCATTAACTGCAGCAGGAGGAAGATGAATTTAATTGTCTGTTATATTGTGAGGAATGAGAGGGTTTGCCACGTTTTCAGGGCACGCTGTCTACAGAACACAGCAACAGCTATACTTGCACAGTTGTTTGTAAATGTTGTCCCACAACATAATAAATGAATTGAATGGTTTAATTGTCTTGTCCATCATTTAATGTGGGTTAGAATACAGACATTTTGTTGTCTCTGTCTAACATTACCTTAATTTATCATTTTTAGCCAGGGTGTATGCATTTTGTTTTTAAACGTCTTAAATTACGTTTATGTCAACAGTTAAATGTAGCATTTTCAGTCTTAAATTCAATTGTCCAGGTCTTGCAGTTATTTTGGTTTCTTGGTGAGAAATGTGCCCAGTCAGGCAGACCTGTATTCTGATAGGGCTACAGTGGTTTTTATTTTCAAAATTGGTCTTATATGCCACTCTAAATGGCATTAAATGCTTAAATGTAACTCGGATGAAACTCGCAGACACCCTGGTGGGTTACCACAGAACCACACCATTGGTCTAATTTAAACTACATTACCCATTGTTCTAATTAAAACTACATTACCCATTGTTCTAATTAAAACTACATTACCCAGTAAACCTCGCAACAATAACAACCTCCGACATTATTGGCCAGTCGGCGTCAGACTATGGCGTCCTCCGATACGTGTCATATCGAAACTATTAACGAGGAAAAACACCGCTGATTTTAATGCTACGTTGCCCCGCAGGTGTTGCCAGCAGGTAAAACAATGTCGGAGCCCAGAAAGCAAGACATTTCTGCTATTTTTAAGCGACTGCGCTCCATCCCTACGAATAAGGTGAGTTTAAAACAGCAGATGAGCCGCTTTCTCCAACAAGGAAGTAAGATCAACAAAAATATTTGACACGTTGCACTTTAAGAAAGGTGCGTAGCTAACGTTAGGTTACCAACGTATTAATCTAACAGTTAACGCTATCTGATAATAGGTTTAAAATGTGTTGGTTGTCTGTTGAATAGTATTTTTGCCTCTAAGCTTTACAGGAAAGCAGCTGGCCACCATACGTACAGTAGATAACGTTAACGTTAGGTGAAAACACGGGAGCTATAACGGGGTATAGCCAAGTGGCAGACAGCCGTTAGCTACATGTTGACGTTAGCCGTGTTTATTCTTACGTTGCATTGAACTGTACTCAAGGCCTTGAGTTTGCGACACGTTAAGACTTCTTCAGGGCCTGATCAACTGAATGTACACGCTGATACTAATGTGCACCACTTTAACAGTTCATTGTGTAAACTAACGTTACATTGAATGAACTTCACCAACAGCTGTTAGCCTAGCTAGTATCACGAAACGCTTATCATTTCATCTCGCGTTGTATTCGCAACGTGTGTCCCTATTGGCATAATGTTTTATAGTCATTATAGTGTTACCATAGGTTTTTTTAAATACCATAGTTTATGACAAGGTCACTATAAATGCGCTGTTGAATACCATGGACACGCTACAATTTCCTATAGGAATATAGATTTATTTGTTGGGGAAATAAGCCTCGTCTTATTCTTTTCTTTGCCCTTCAGACCTTCATGTCACATGGTTACATGATAGCGCCGTCGGTTGTTGTTTTCATCTGGCAAACATCCGCCACGGTGTTTACGTGCTCATCTCTTTTGTTATCATTTGGTATTGATTGAGGAGGGAGTTGGTTCAGAAAAGCTTCAGTCTTTGCTGTGCCGTTAAAATGCATTGTGCCCTATGTGTTTATATTTGGGGTAAACCTTTGTCATACGTGTCCTATGCTTTCTTTCCCCTAGGCTTGCTTTGACTGCTCAGCTAAAAACCCTAGTTGGGCCAGCATCACCTATGGTGTGTTCCTGTGTATAGATTGCTCTGGGACCCACAGGTCTCTGGGGGTGCACCTGTCCTTTGCCAGGTATTGAGTGATGTCTTCTGGGAAGTGAAGTTCTGTCTGTGTGCCTGGCATATGGTATATCACATAGAAATCTCAATTTTGTCTTACACAGGTCCACTGAGCTGGATTCTCTTTGGTCCTGGTTCCAACTCAGATGTATGCAAGTGGGAGGCAATGCCAGTGCGGTTAGTACCTCCTAACTAGGGATGGGTATCGTTAGGATTTTATCGATACTACTACTCTTATCGATACTGCTTATCTGTTCGGTACTTTATCGATACTCTTATCGGTTCTTCTGGATTATTATCCTCCGTCATCCTTCCTCTAGCTGCTAGCAGGGACTTTGGGCTTGGCTGGTACAGGTGGTGGTAGAAGGAGGAGGGGTGGACTGGGACATGGTGGTCTTTCACATTTATTAGCCTATTCGTAATATTTCGTTATTAGCCTAACTAACTCCGTATCTATGGCTCATACGGCTTACTTGCCGTTTATTTGGATCTTAGTAACATTAGATCCGGACCCAAAAGTAGTGCATCGAGTGTCTGTCAGACGGTAGACACGAACACTCCAGCTAAGGAACCACACTGCCTTGCTAGCTTCTCTCATTGACTCAATTAAAACAACTGCTGACACTGGTTGACATTACTGTAGCTACCGTTAGCTACTGTTAGCTAGCGAATGTCAGCTAACCACTAGCGAACATAAAGAGCGACCTGTAATTCAACACAGAGAAAATGAAGCCTGGTGACGATTCTAAATGTGTTTTATTGTATTGAGTGGTAGAAGTAAAGAGACGTTAACATGTCCTTTGTTTGAACTACTTACTTACTTACTTTGTCAGACACCACCGACAGACTGTCAGATTCACACACACACACACTGTACCTGCGTCATGAGGGGGGTGGG